>JBBYHK010035428.1:0-51488 GCA_038382065.1 Adansonia grandidieri | reverse complement strand
TTTGATGATTTTGAGCTTTTGTTGTTCAATGATTCAATGAAATCTGTATCTCTGCCTCTTCAGCTATTTGGAACCTCTATTTATAACTGCAAATTGATTCATAGACGTTGGGCATTTAATGTGGTGGTTGGAGAGCTGTTGTAGCCTTCATAAATATTGATTTTTGTTCAACCTGTGCTATAGTATTGATACAATACCAATAGTATCGTTACACTGTTCAAAAAAGTGATTGTTACAACTTGTTGTATCGATACTAAGCAAGCTGTATCGATACAGATACCTTTGTATCGATACATATGAGGGTTTCAGCCAATCCTAAGCTACTGCCAAACCTTGTATCGATACTCAAGGAGTGAGTATCGATCCTAAGTAGCCTGTATCGATACATACACACTTTTATCGATACATTTGGGGGTTTCATACAAACCTTAGCTACTGCCAAGCCCTGTATCGATACTCATGGAGTGAGTATTGATACTAAGCAACCTGTATCGATACATATGTTCATTGTATCGATACATTTGAGGGTTTTATGCATAGTATCGATACATATGTTCTTTGTATCGATACTAACCTTCAAAACTTGTTTGTGAAATCATTTTTTTTTACTCAAACACATCTCAATAATTACAAACTTAGTATTTTTAAAGGTGCTTTTCAATTTAAACATAAATATGAAGTTGAGTATTAATTTAACTTAAGTTTGTTTGTTATATCAAAACCAAAATCAAGGTTAACAAGGATACTTAGCTACTTCAAGAAATCCTGCGTTAAATTGCTTATTTTACTTCTTCTTTAATTTTCTAAAGCATCTTCGGTTTCATTCTCCTAAGCTTTTGTTCTATGGTTCGCACTTGAGTTTTAAGGGAAGTTTGTGAACCACTATATCGATGTTTAGCCTAGGCATGTTTTGGCAAGACCAGGTGAATACATCTCGATATTCTTGGGAAAGGTTGATCAATTTGGTTCAGTTTAATGAGTTTATAGAGGTTCCTATCTTAACCTCTTTCTAATCTTTCTTTGTCCTAAGGTTCACGATTTCAGTAAACTCTTTATGGGGCAAGATCTGTTTCTCTTCTTGTTTAATTAATTTCAACAAATCAAGCAACATGGTGCTTTCCTTAAAATCCCTTTCAAATTCAATCTCACTGGTGTAGATTGGTTGCTCGAAATTGATTTTTGGAGTCTCAATATTAATACTCATGTCATTTTCATCTAGGTGCCTGAAAATATAAAGAAAAATAATACAAGTGAAAAAATATAAATAGAAGAAAAAAAGTCTCAAGATTTGACAAAAAATTAAGATGGAAACAAGAGATGGAATGCAAAATGCTTAGTGATTTTTATTAATAATGCTTGATAAGGTACACCTATACAAAGCGTCCTATAATGCTCTTGGGTAGAAGCATATAGGTTTTGTTTGTAGCATTACTTTGAATTAGATCTAAATAGTAGAAGAATCTTTATTTCAGTCCAAATGCTTGGACCAAATCCTAGATTGCACAGACCGATCTCATGGCCCATTGCTAAAGTTCCTAGCTCATCAATTGCGATCGATAAAGAAGTCTCTAAATGCCTTGCTCAAAATAACCATTACATTGCTTGAGCCAATAGTCCCTCCCTAATTTGGATTGATGCGTCCACTTGAACAAAAACTTTCTTATAGTGGTGGCTGTACCATTGGTTCATGTTCCAAATCTTAACCTTTCAAATGATCCATTCTCTTTTCCTTTACTTTCTAAGCTTGTTTCTTCTGTTAGTGGACATCAGACTTGAGCCCTAAACCTGTCTTGTCAATTTGATGGGTGATTTTTAAAGCTTTAAAGATCCCTTGTAGATGCTTTCCTAATCCTTTCCACCAGGGTACCCTTACCGACGGTCAACTAGAGAATAACATGGGTGCTTTTTGACAAATAAGGCATAACCATGGGCAAACCTTCTTTGACATAGGTGGCATTAACAAAATCAAATGATTGGAAAAAGGATTCTAATATACTCTCCTTAGGCTCAATATAAAAGGTATCCATGGAAGTAGTGGTGATGATATCTTCCTTGCCTTTGATGTTGACAACTTTGTTTTCTACGACAAATTTTAACTTTTGGTGCAATAAAGATGGTACTGCCCTATGGATTGGATCCAAAGTCTCCTTGACAAGCAATTGTATGATGGGGTAATGTCCATCACAAGAAAATCCACTTCACATGTGCATAGCCCTATCTAGAGTGGGATAATGATGTTCCCAACAACCTCTCTACATGTTGTCCCAACATGGCCCAGATACAACAACCTCTCTACATGTTGTCGAACCATGGCCTAGATATAACAACCTCTCTACGTGTTGTCGAACCATGGGTCAAATACGAATCCTGACTAGTCTAACTTAAAATGGTGGGTGTACCCTTTATTCTTATATATATATAATTATTTTTCTTTTATTTTAAAGGCCATATCATTATTATTTTTTTCTTATCATTTTTTTCTGCTTAGGGACTGAGTTGTTCAGATGAATTGCTCACTTAACCCTAAATACTCGTTACAAAATGAATATTTTTATGGAGTTGCCACCAATCTTATTTTGGTCAAGTGTAATTGGTCACCTGTTAGAGTCACATTTTTATAGTTATAAAACCCACAAAAACACAACTAGAGGTCCATATTGATACCAGAGATCATGTGAAAGGTCTAGAAGTCATTACAATCACAAGTAAGGATCGACCTTCTTGTGATGCCTAGCAATCGGTACCTTATTAACCATGTGTTAATTTAAAATTTGATTTTTACTCTGTTTCAATATTCAATATTTAATTATATTTCCCATAGTAAAATCTTATAAAACAAATTTATTATTTCATGTGAGAAAATCTTGCTTTTAATATTGTTGGAAATCCAAATATCTTTTACACCTTTCTGGAAGACTAGAAGAACATGAAAGTTTTTCTCATTCTTTTTTATACCCTACTGAAGAGCCGATGGAATACAAAGGGTTTTAAAAATCAAAATATCTTTTATACCTAACTAGAAAGCCAAAGGAACAGAAAAGTTTCTATTTTATGAAATTCAAAAAAATCTTAATTTTCATTTTTTAAAAGGATATCTTATTATTAAAATAATCAGTAGAACCTCCTCATATGTTCGGAGAAATTCCACTACTATTTTAACATTAGAGACATTACCTTGATTTGCAAAAATTCCAATTTATTTAAGTAATAGTATAAAAATTTGTTAAGACCCAATTTAGGCGAAATGTATTAAACTTGACTTTAAGGATCCTAATTTGGTTGACTTGATCAACATGTCCCCTAAAATACACCTTCAACATAAAAGTATCCCAATGACTCTAAAGGACTCGATTTTAACATAAACTAATGAAATGTGCCTAAGGAGTACCTTCAACATATAGTATCTTGGTACCTAAAAAGATACTAAAACTTTATAGATAAATGAACCTATTCTTACTATACAACTTCGATGTAAAAGTATTTCGATGATGACATAGGACATGGTTCTAAAATAAATGAATGAAATGTTACTAAGGTGTACCTTTGACATATAAGTATTTTGGTACCCTAAGGAGAGATTTGACAAATCTATAAAAAGATAAACCTATCTCAATCATGCACCTTTAACATATAAGTATCCCGATGACCACAAAAGACTCGATTTTAGGGTAAATTACTAAAACACCCGTAAGGGTGCCTTCCACATAGAAGTATCTAGGCAACCTAAAGGACTCGATAACTGCATAGACAAACAAACCTATTCTTACCATACAACTTTGACACAAAAGCATCCTGGTGATCACATAGGACTCAAATTTAAGGAAAATTACTAAAATGCCTTACGGTATACCTTCGACGTAGAAGTATTCTGATAACCTAAAAGACTCAATAGTGGTACTAAATGATAATTATACTTACCATGGGTAACTTGGACATAAAAAAAGACCTAAAATGCAACAATTGCTAATAGGCCCTTAAACTTTTCAAAATTACATTTCATCCCCCACCAAAAAACCAGAGGAATACGAAAAGTTTTAATAATTTCTACACCCCTCTGAAGGACCAAAGGAATGCCAGAAATATTCTAAAAATGTCAAAAATATTTTAGTAACTCTAAAATACATGATTTCTAAATGATCCCTAAATTTTGTAAACTTTGCAAAATAGTCCCTACATAAAATAAACACATAATTAAACACAAAATTCATCATAAAAAATCATGGAAATTATGTAAAATGAACTTTTCCAAGTACATTTGGCCTTAGAGCAAAAATTTTACAATTTTGCGAATAAGTCCCTAAACTTTTTAAAATTACAAAAATGACCCCAAAATGATTAAAAATGCATGAAACGTATTTATACATGTAAGAATAAACATGCAAACACTTATAAAGGTTACAATACATGTTTGGCCAAGCTTATATGGCCTAGAAAAAGTTTTTACAATTTTTTTGTAGTTTAGTCCTTTTTTTTTATAACCACAAAATAGCCTAAAATGTCAAAACACCACAACATCATTAAGATCAGATTCAGCCAAGCTTGGAATCACTATTCCAAGGCCTTTAAAAATTTGGGAAAATCTTTTTTAAGCCCCTGCAAATTTTAAACTTTACACAATAGTCCCAAATCTCATAAAACATGAATTGACATTTCATCAAAGGTCACATATGTATTCAACTAGCATATATATCAACTAAAACAGTTTTATTCATCACATACTTTCATAAATATCAAAATACCTATATGTCATAATTTTTACCAAGCATAAATATGCATAAAAACATAATAAATAATGAATAAATCAACATAAATGAACATGAAAATATTAAAAAGAATAACATAAAAATATATACATGAAAATGGTATTATTTCTACAAACAAAGATGAATTAATTTGATAAAAGTCAAACTATTTCTAGCAAAAATCAAATTTAACAACAAAATCAAGAAACTTTGGTCATAGCTTTCATACTTGGCCTTCTAACATGGATCAAAATCCATGAGCTCAAGTATTCACAAAACTCATAGAAATGAAGAATCAAACATAAAGTAAATAAAAATAAAATTTTTTACAAGAAAAATTATCTTAAAACTTAAAAACCTAAGAATTTTCAATGTTTCTTAAGTGTTTTTTTCTCATGTAAAGCAAAGGATGCAAAAGGAAGAAACCTTCCCTAATTTACAAGGGATGAAAGTCAGCCAAGGCTTCGAAGAAAAAGCCTTGGCCGAATAGTTCTCTCATTTTCTAGAAATTTTTTTCTTCTTATTTTTGCATTCAATTTTTTTATATATTTTTTAGATTTTTTTATTTGAATAAAGTGTAATTAAGGAATTCTTCATTTTGCATGATGATGTAACAAATTAAAAATTATGCATTCAAACAATACAATTTTTCAAAATAAATTTAATTAAAAATTTAATCAAAATAAGCTTCTTAGGCTCATTAAAAAACAAAAATGGGTTCACTGGGCTTTTCAAAAATTAATGCACTTATTGGGCCTATTAGAAAAATTTACGGGTTTTAAGGCTCATGAAATGGAAAAAAAAAAATTTGGCCCATTAAAAATAAAATTACTAAAATTTCCTCATAAAAATTCAAAAGGAAAATTTTTAAAAGTTTTATGTGCAAGAAAAAGGTAATTAAAAATTTTAACTTTATAAAATTTTATGAGCAAAAACCATTTTGGCAGAAAATTATCATTTGGAAAAAAAAATACAAAAGTCATAAAATAAATTGAATTTCCCAAAACTAATTTATTATGAATTTAATGAAAATAATTGAAGAATTTTAAGAATTATAAACTTAGAAAAATCCTTCTAAAAAAATTTACAAAGTAGAAAACTCTATTTATTGGAAACGTGAAATTTTCAAAAATATGTTTAAATTTTATAAAAATGAATTAAATTCAATGCATTAATGAAAATATTAATCTACAAAAATAATATAGATAAAAACGGAATTCTGAAATGATTTTACCCAAAAATTTCACAAGTATAGTTCTCACGATATAATAAAAAAATTCAAATTTATCCCAAAATCGACAACCTAATACCTCATGGTAAAAATGCCAATACAAATATATCTTTGAATATTTTTGATTTTTTAGAGTGAGTATCAGCATAAATACTGCATGGATATTGATAAAAACCCACGATGGTCAACTTCTCAAATTTTATAAAAAATTCTCAAAAAATTCTTAAAAATGAGAAATTTGATCATGATAACATTTGCGAAAAAATTTAAAAATTTCACAAATATAAAGTTAAAAGCCAATTCTTTTACCTTGATATTCATCTTTTTTATTTAAGATTTTTTCTTTATAACTCTTAAAATGGTAATTTTTCTATCACGCGCACCTGCAACCATTTAGATATGACTAAAAGGCTTTTGAAAACATTCAATGTCAACCCTCATTGGGCAGCCACTAAGTTCTTGGTCTATAATATTTTTGGATTGTTAAGGAAAGGGCCCGGATTAAATTAGGTCTCAATAGCTGCCCCTATTTGGCCATTGCTAGGAATCAAGAATAGGGCAATAACTAAATAAACGAAATTTTGTTCGAGCTGTATAAGCCTTTTTCCAATTTTTTTTTTTACAAATATATATCCAAATGCATCACTTGTTTGCATTTTTGTTTTTTTATTACATGCATATATAACCAATTGTATCATTTTTTTTTAACATTTAAGTGCTAATTTCTCAAAGACTGAGCTAATCTTAGGCTTAGTGCCAATTTCTATTAAGCCGAAGACATCATCTACTTTTGGACTTGTGACAATTTCAAGAAGAGCATAGCCATATGCTACTCTTAGACTTTTGCCAATTTCAATTAAGCTAAAGCCATCATCTACTTTTGGGCTTAGTGCCAATTTCGATTGGGCCAAAGCCATTATCTACTTTTAGGCTTTTAAAAGACTTTTCAACTATCTAACACAAGATCGTGTGAAGTGGTTAGCCTTTTTCATAGCCTTTTCATCTTTCTAACATAGAATAGCATAAAAAGGCCAGCCTTTCTCACCTAATACATGATTGCATGAGGAGGCCATTGAGCATAAAATTGTGTGAAAAGGTTAGCCTTTTCACCTACTAATATAGAATCGCATGAAAAAAGCCATTTTCTGAAACCTTCTTTACCTACCTAACACAAGATCACATAAAGAGGCTAGCCTTTCTTATTTACCTAACATAAGATTGCATAAGGAGGACATAGATTTCAAAGCTTTCTTTAACTACCTAATACTGGATTGCATGAAATGGTTATAGATTTCATGCATCATAAGGACTTCTATATGTCATTGAGGCCTTATCAATTTGAGCGTAATTGTTGCCAATTTCTTTTCCTTTTGAATGCTTACTATTACAGTTTAAAGGGTTATTTGACGTTTGCCCCTCAAAAGCGTTCTTTTAAACTTGATTTCAGGAATTTAGGAATTATTTAATTTTTCCTAAAAAGTTATCAAACATCAAAATCAAATTAGTGTTCATCAATTCAAAGATATAATTTATGCAGTTGAATAAGTATCTACTCTAGGCATATTTCCAAACTTCCATTAAAGTTTTGTGAAATACACAATTCATCAAAATTCTAGGAGTTACAAAATGAGATCCCCTTCTCATTCTAACTTGGGAAAGAGTCTACTTGATCAAAATCTATGAAAATTTTAAAACAATTTCAACAATGAATTTTCCATTATCAAGGATAATGGATATGCTATCTTTTATCATGATGTTAAAGTTTCTCGTGATTGATGATAACTATTTAGGAAATCTTTGACTAAGATTTGATTTGAAGAGATTGATACAATAAGGTCGAAATTTATCATGACCAAATTTAGGTGAATTTCTTTTCATAGGAATCCCTTGAAAGGCAAACAATTAAGTTATAACATCATTTTAAACTTCAAATTGTTTGGCTCAAGACTTTATCTAAGACTTCATTTTTTAATTGATTGCCCCATCATATTCGTGAGGACTCAAAAATCATCCAGAAAGATGATTTTTTTAAGAGTTCTTAGGAATAACTCAACAGTTTAAATAACTATGTTTGATCAAAATAGACTTTGTTAGGTATATAATGTAGGCCATTATTCTTAGTTTAGAAAGAAAAGATAAATAGGCCCAATGCAAGTGGTTAAGGGTACTTGGATCAAGGATCATTTTCTCCTTAAATGGAATTGTATCCAATACGTGAATAAATCTTTTTTTCTTTATCTTTTTCTACTTATCATTTTTCTTGACTTCTTGTTATTTCTTTCTTCATCATATTTTTCTTTATTATTCATTCATAAAAAATTCAAACTCTTTTTCATTCTTTACTTTAAATATTTAAACTTTAAAGTTTAACTTTTTTCAGCCTTCATAATTTGCCTTATGAAATTTAACCTATTCTTCTTGTAACTTTAGATTAGAATTTGCCTCTTTTTGGTCCAGAAGCTTTGCTTCACTTGCCTGTAGTGTGAAGGGTGATCCTTGATTAGGGTTTAAAGAAAGAAAATAAATTTTTAGGCTAAAAAAGGACTGCAAAGAGAATAATTTACTATATTTACAAAATGATAGAGAAAGATGGCTATTTGTTATTTCAAACAAAGCCCTTTGAATTGACAAGCATTTCGTTGGGAAAAAGGGTTATTTTATTCTGAAATCATTTTGAGTACCTTAATCACATGGTGTTGCACTTATTTTTTTAAAGGCTTAAGGTATGCCCCTTAATATTATCAGCTTCATAGCCATAAATGAACCTAAGTTTTGGTAGGGCCTTTAAGAAAGAAAATCGAATTGGCATGCAAAAACATATTAAATTTCATATTTTATATATTAGGTATAGAATTGAAAATTTATTCAAAGGAAAAGGAACTTTTTGGCTCATGTTTACTCTTATTCTTCCTAAATCAAGGATTTGGAAGAGTGTCATGAAAATTATGGCAAAATGTTATCCAAATAAGGGGGATCTCAGAATTACTATAATTATTTTAACATATATTAAACATCTAAATATTTTAAGAGCATAACCTATTTGTTAAACCTTCAAGGAATCCGTAGAAAAAATTATTTAGATGTGAAAGGTCTATGATTGAATTTGGAACAATCATATATGTGAAAGTGAAAGACTTTTTGAAAGAGTTCAACCAATCGGTGATCGTCTATAAAAGAAAATTTTTAAAATATTCTCATTATACTAGACATTAGAAATCATTATTAACAAAATTCATGGTGCACGCTATTTATAAACCAAAATTTATTTCAAAATTTATAGTTTCTAAAAAGAGAGGCATAGAATTTTAGAGTCAAAATAGAAACTACCCTTAATTGGCATACTATCATAAGATTGATGACCCTTAGACCAATCATCCTTGATAGGCATCCAGCAGCTTCTAGAATTTTGCTGGGTGAACATTTTTGAGAGCTTGTAGTTTGCTTTTGAATGCATTGTAGTTCTTTACGAAATGGGCTTCCACCCCTTGGTGATACTCACATCTACATTCAAATTATACCATTTTAGGTAGGGACGTCTCCTAGTCTTTACTAAGATAGTGGAAATCATCTGATTCTGAATGAGTAAAGGGAAGAGCTCGGTGCAAGAAATCGGTGAGGCATAATATACCTTCATCTTTTTTCTTTTGTGGTTCTTTGAATTGCCTAAATTATCTCCCAAGTCTCTTTCCCTTTTAGAACTTAGAGTAAAAAAAAGTTTGTATAAAGGATAATGAGGTACAAGGATAATTTTGTTAGGGTCATTAAGCGATGAAAGGCTAAGAGTAAAGACACTGTTCGAATAGATTTTCTTGCTTTCTCGACTCACCATGATCTTAGCTTCCATCGGCCATCACTTGTTGGCATTTAATGATAGGATCACTCACTCATTTCACATATGCCATTTGGCTATTGTCTATGATCTTTCCCATTTTTATGCCATGCTCACCAATTTCTAAAGCAAACAAAATATCTACGAACTCAAAGAACACATTTTTGACTAATTTGCCATAGTATGGAGGTGGCAAAGTATCCAAGAAGTAGGCATGCATTTTTCTATTAGTGAGAGGTGGTTGAACATGTGAAGCTACGGCTTTCCATCTACACACGTATTTGTTGTAACTCTTATTAGGATTCTTTCTCATTTTTCGGATGATTCTTTGATCTGAAGGAATTTTCAGCCTATGCTTATACTGTAGTAAAAATGCTCGAGTTAGATCTCTCATGTGCCCACTTAACTTTTTTTCTAATTGGAAGTATCATTCTAGAGTTGCCTAAGTAAAACTTTCAAGAAAAATATGGATAAGTAATTTCTCATCTCTAGCATACCTAGCCATTTATGGCAATATGTCATCAAATGTACCTTGGGACATGTGAATCCACCATATTTTTCTAACTTTGAAATTTTAAACTTTGGTGGGATAATCAAATCTGGCACTAGCCTAAGATTATCAACATTAACATTGCTATAGAACTTATCCCCTTTTATGGCCTCTAACCTTCTTCAAGGAGCTATAACTTTTATTTTTTGACTTTTGCTTTAGCTTGCTTTTTGCCTTTCAACTTACATCTTTCTTCTTTATCCAAGTCAGGAACTACTAACCCCTCTTATGCGATAGTGGTCTTCATATTTACCCTTTGTGGGGAAGCGTCAAGGTTAATATAAATGGCTAGTGGCAAACTAGCTGCAAGCATGTTTTCTTGTATATTTTAGGTACTGCTATCCTTGTATCTTGAATATTGGCTAATGGTTTTTCTACTTGCACTTCCTCGGATACTCCAACAAAAATATTAGTAGTACCTTCTGACTGTTTGCAAACTGGCTCCCTTGTTTTAAATGGTTCCATTAAAGTAAAAGATTATGCTTGCATTTCTTCCTATTATGTGGTATATTCCATTTAGCTTTTGGTGTTACTTCACCCTAAAATGGAAAAAAAAGAACTTCAAATAGCCTACATGAATATGTGTCTTGTAAACATAAATCTTTATTATCATCCATGTATGTATGTCAATGAATGGAAAATTTTATGTATGAATTAATGAACAAATAAATGAATGAATGTATAAGATAGCATTTAATAACACAAATTGAGTGCTAAGCAATTAGTTAAATATCAGACATCGAGATTATTATAAAGGCAAGAATTCGAGGAATTTGAGTCATGATTCAGCATCATTGCTTCATTAGCCAAACTCTAATTTATTCATCATTGGCATACAAAACTATATTTACAAGATTCAAAAGAAAAAAACAAAAAAGGGATTGCTTTTGCAAAGATTTATTTTCCTAGCTATGTTAGTGAATGCATGAACATATAAAAATGTGAACTTTGCAGATGTAAAAAGAAATGCATGAATGAATTTACAAGTTTTCATATGATATGTATGTCATGCCAAAGAAGGAAAAATCCTTCATGATATAACAAATTAATTCAAGAAATAAATAAAAGTAAAATTAATCATAGAGAATGCGTTATAAGACATGCATGCCATATAAGACATGTATGCCATGATAAAAGTAAAATTTATCATAATATAACAAATTAATGTAGGAAATAAATAAAAGTAAAATTTATCATAGTAACACAAAATAAGATTTTTAATGTCAAGAAAATCAAATTATAAGAGTAAAAGGTTAGAAACATTCCCCCATGTGTACCAAATTTGGTGTCCTTTAAAACTGGGTATGGCTTCAACTAGGTAAGGCCCCGATTGTTCATTACATGAGGTTTGGATCAAACATCTAAATAGGTTCTTGAATTGCTCCCCAAGTTCAAAAAAAACTAAAGAGGTAACTTAATCCTTATACATCATGGGTTTATGTCAAAAAGGGTTCAATTCAAGTAGAAGTATCTTCCCTGCTCGTAATGAGGCTAACACCTCAGACAGGTGTAGGAATTTACACCCAGGAGGCTTTTCACTAGTGTAGACAGAGGCTAACACCTTAGAAGGTAGAGTTATTTTGCCTCTTCTTAAAATATTAGGTACTTATGCCCTCTCCAAATACCTAAAGGAGAATCTAATGCGTAAGCATGTGCACAGTGTGTACAAGGGAACAACTTACCTTTATTTACTTAACTTTTTTAAAAATAATAAAACCCCCATCCTAAATTTCCTTAAAAGTAATCTTACAAAAGAAATAAAAGGGTTAACAAAAAATATGAAGAACATATAATGAAATTTCCTTATAAGTAAAAAATATAATAAAATTTTTTGTTTTCAAAATACTAGGAATAATAGTTAAATACCAATAAAACCGAATCAATCAAAATTTAATTAACATGTAAAAAATATAATAAAACACCAGTGGAGTTGCCAAGTTGCATAACATGGCCGAAATATGAATCCTGACTAGCCATTTTTCTGCTTGGGGACTGAGTTGTTGAGTTGAATTGCTCACTTGACTTAACCCTAAATAGTTATTATAAAATGACCATTTTTTTAAAGTCGCCACCAATCTTATTTTGGTTAGGTGAGATTGATCACCTATTGAAGTTTGCTTTTTTAGGGTTACCAAACCCGCAAAAACACAAATCGAGTTCTATATTGATAATAAAGATCATGTGAAAAGTCTAGGATTTGGTTACAACACAAGCAACAATCAACCTTCTCTTGATGCCCGTAGTCTGTACATTATTAGCAATGTGTTAATTTAAATTATAATTTTTATTCGATTTCAATATTCAATATTTAATTATATTTCCCATATATAATATTTTATAAAACAAATTTATTACTTCGCGTGGGAAAATCTTGTTTTTAATATCTTTGGAAATCCAAATATCTTTTGCACCCTTCAGAAAACTAGAAGAACATGAAAGTTTTTATCATTCTCTTTCGTACCTCGCTAGAGAGAGCTGGTGGAATATGAAAGGTTTTAAAAATTAAAAGATCTTTTAGACCCTATTGGAGAGCTGAAGGAATAGAAAAGGTTTTATTTTTTGAAATAAAAAAAAATCTTGATTTTCATCTTTTTAAAAAAAATCTCGTTATTAAAATAATCAATAAAATCTCTCTTATATATTGGGGGAAATTCTACTACTATTTTAACATTGGAAACGTTGCCTTGATTTGCAAATTCCAATTTATTTAAGTAAATATAAAAATTCATTAAGACTCAGTTTAGACGAAATGTACTAAACTCGACTCTAAGGATCCTAATTTGGTTGATTTGGCAACATGTCCCCTAAAGTATACCTTGGACGTAAAAATATCTAGGTGACCTTAGAGGACTTGATTTTAACATAAATTAATGAAATATGCTTGACGAATGCCTTTGACATATAAGTATCTCAGTACCCTAAAAGATACTAAAACTTTATAGACAAACAAACCTATCCCTACTGTACACTTTCAACATAAAAGTATCTCAGTGATCACATAAGACTTGGTTCTAAAATAAATAAATCAAGTCTTGGTAACTATAAACGACTTGGTTCTAGGGTAGATTACTAAAATGCCGTTAAGGTGTACATTTGGCATATAAGTGTCTTGGCAATTATATTGGACTTGGTTCTAGGGTATATTACTAAAATGTCGCTAAGGTGTACCTTCAACATAGAAGTATCTTGGTACGCTAAAAGACTCGATAACTTCATAGACAAATGAACCTATTCATGATATATAACTTCAACATAGAAATATCCTGGTGATCACATAGGTCTCAATTCTAAGAAAGATTACTAAAATGCCCCTAAGGTATATCTTTGATATAGAAGTATCCTGGCAACCTAAAGGACTTAATAGTGGTATGAAATGATAATCATACCCTCCATGGTAACTTTTTAAAATTACATTTCGTATCCCTATCGAAAAACCAAAGGAATGTGAAAAGTTTTAGTAATTTCTACACCTCTTTAGAAGATTGGAAGAATGCTAGAAATATTATTAAAATGTTAAAAATATTTCATTAACTTTAAAATACAAGATTTTCTAAATGATCCTTAAACTTTGCAAACTTTGCAAAATAATCCCTACATGAAATAAACACATAATTAAACACAAAATTCATCACAAAAAATCATGGAAATTATTTCAAAAATCATAAAAAGCATACGATCGAGTACCTTTGGCCTTGGAGCAAAAATTTTGTAATTTTGCTAATAACTCCTTAAACTTTATAAAATTACAAAATGACCCCAAAATGATTAAAAATGCATGAGACATATTTTTACATATTAGAATAAACATGAAAACACCTATAAAGGTTACAAGACATGTTCGGCCATGTTTATATGGCCTAGAAAAAATTTTACAATTTTTTGAAGTTTAGTCCTTATATGTTTTTACAATCACAAAATAACTTAAAAAATCAAAACATCACAAAATCATCAAGTTCAGATTCAGCCAAGCTTAGAATCACCCTTTCAAGACCTTTAAAAATTGAGGAAATTATTTTTAAGCCCTTGCAAGTTTCAAACTTCTATAAAATAGTCTTAAATGTCACAAAAACATAAAAAAATATTTCATCAAAGATCTGAAACATATTCAGCAAGCATATATATCGACCAAAAAAGTTTTACTCATCACATATTTTCATGAATATCAACATACATATATGTCATAATTTTTACCAAGCGTAAATATGCGTAAAAACATAATGAATAATGAATAAATAAACATAAATCAACATGAAAATATTAAAAAGAATAACATAAAAATATATACATGAAAATAATATTATTTCTACTAACAAACATGAATTAATTTGATGAAAAGTCAAATTATGTCTAGCGAAAATTAAATTTAACAACAAAATCAAGAAACTTTGATCATAGCTTTCATGCTTGGCCTTTTAACATGGATCAAAATCCATGAGCTCAATTATTCACAGAGCTCACAAAAATGAAGAATCAAACATAAAGTAAACAAAAATAAATTTTTTTTTACAAGAAAAATTACCTTAAAAGCTTAAAAACCTAAGAATTTTCAATTTTTTTAGTGTTTTTTTCTCATTTAATGCTAAAGGCCCAAAATGAAGAAACAATCCCCTAGTTATAGGGGATGGAGTCGGCCAAGGTTTCCAAGAAAAAGCTTTGGCTAAATAGTTCTCTCATTTTCCAGTAATTTTTTTATTTTTTATTCATTTTTATTTTTTTAGATTTTTTTATTTTGATAAAGTGCAATTAATAAATTTGTCATTTTTCATGATGATGATGTCATGGATGACATTTTCATCTAAAAAGATGAGAGAGAAAAAATTTTAATTTGAAAAAAATAAATTATAGCAACTAAATTGTAGCTAACTAAAAATTATGTATTTAAAGAATAAAATTTCTCATAACAAATTTAATTAAAAATTTGATCAAAACAACTTTCTTTAGCTTATTAAAAAACAAAAATAGGCTAATTCAGCTTTTCAAAAAATTAATAAGCTTATTGGGTCCATTAGAAAAATTTATGGGTTTTAAGGCCTATAAAATAGAAAAAACAAATTTTGGCCCATTAAAAATAAAATTAATAAATTTTCATAAAAAATTCAAAAATGAATTTTTTAGAAATTTTATATGCTAGGAAAAGGTAATTAAAAATTTCAAACTCATAAAATTGTACAAGTAAAAACCTTTTTGGAAGAAAATTATCATTTAGAAAAAAATACAAAAGTTAGAAAATAAATTAAATTTTTAAAAACTGATTTAATTTGAATTTAATGTAAATATTTGAAGAAGTTTAAAAATTATACACTCAAAAAATTCCCACCAAAAATATTTACGGATAGAAAACTCCGTATATAGGAAACAAAAAAATTCCAAAAATATGTTCAAATTTTATACAGATGAATTAAATTCAACATATCAATAAAAATATTAATTTATAAAATAATAAAGATGAAAACTAAATTCTAAAACAACTTTATCAGGAAAAATTTCACGAGTATGATACTCGTAGTACTATAAAAAATTCAAATTTAAGTCCTAAAATTGACAACTTGATACCTTATGTAAAAATGCTAAAAAGAATTTTTCTTTGAATATTTTTCATTTTTCAGAATGAGTGTCAGCATAAATATTATACGGGTATCGTTAAAAATATATCATAATCCTTTTATGAAAAATTTTTGAAAATTTTCTATAAATGAGAAATTTGAAAAAAAATTTTAAAATTTCACAAATATAAAATTAAAAGCCAATTTTTTACTTTGATATTCATTTTTTTATCTGAGATTTCTTCTCTATGACCCTTGAAATGATAATTTTTTTATCACGTGCATCCAATCCTAAAAAGGTCTTAAAAACACGCAATTCACCTTGAGATGTGAACTCTTATACGGTGGCCGCTAAGTTCTTAGTCTTGGATATTTTTAGATTATTAGGGAAAGGGCCCAGATAAAATTACGTATCAACACATACTCCATCGAATGCTCGTACCATTGTGCAACTATCCTTGATATGTGAAAACTCTATAGAATAGAGTTATTTAGTCTCATTATGCATATTAAATCAGCTAGGTCTTAAAGATATTTATTTAAATACTGTTCATATTTAGTAGTTTTTTAATTTAGTAATATTTTATTTTTAGCAGTTTTTAATTTTGTCCTATTTGCTTTCCTTATATTTTAATTACTTAGTTATTTAAATAATTTTCCTATTTTTGTAGGTCAAAACCCTAAGGAGCTTCCAAAAATATAACAATTTAATGAATAGGGAAAATGGACTTAAGGAAGCAAGGTGATTCTAAGTTGGAAGTTTCCTAAAATATGATCAAGTTACTTGCAAATCAAGTCTCTCCACTTCAGGGTTTTGCCTATAAATAAGATCCTTATGTTTAGGTTTAGGAGGCATCCCTAGATAATTCATAGTTATTAATCTTAAAGAAGAAGAGAAGCTATTAAGATTTTGCAATAGGAGAAAAGATCGAAGAAGTTGAAGATCAGGATTTAAAAATTCTTAGTTTTCTCTTTTCCCTTCATCTTTTTATCTTTATTGTAATAATTATGATAGTGGAACTTCATTGTTTTGTGTTATGTTTAATCATTATGAGCTAAATTTATTTTTCTAGGATTATAATGAAACTCAACATGTAGTTTAAATTATTTTAATAATCTTTTCTTGATTTAATGATAATTGAGTTGTTTGTTCAATCTTGTTCTTAATGCTTCTAGTTGATTGGCCACCAATTAGATTGATTTGTTAACCTTAATGAACATGGAAAGGGAATTTTATGTTTAGACCTAGATTGAATGACATATGTTTCATATTCATTTATTAGGATGAATTAATCTGTATGTTAGATAAGAATATATGAGCATGCCATATGTAACCAAATTAGCGTCTAAACTTAATGAGTTTCTTTTAATTTAGTTTGCATAGGAATATAATAAATTGATAAAAAGAGATATTTTTATAAAACCATCAAAAGATACTTATAAATCTATTAGAACTCTAGGTTAACAACTCAATATCATTAGTCAAGGTTAAAAGGATAAAATAAAATTCAAATAAAGTGTTGGAGGAAATTGTAATCTTAGATTTTTTTTAATTAAGTGAACTCATTTAATTTTCTTTGTTATTTAATTAATTTCATTTAGTTAGTTTAATTTAAATTTTAATTAATCTTCTTTTAATTATGTATTTGAATAAGATTAAATTATGTTAATTTTAGTACTTAGCTGATTTAGTACAATTCCTCGTAGGGACAATACTCTATTCATCACTCTATTACTTGTTTTGATGTGTACAATTGCGTGGTATAAAATCAACAACAAGTTTTTGGCACCGTTGCTGGGGACTTGTTTTACTAAATTATTTTGCTAATATTAATACTCAACAAATTTAATCTTCAATTTTTTTCAGGTATCTTTTGCCATTGTATGCGAAGAGCGAGAAACTTTGAACTTGTCCCTTTTGATTCAAAACCCGAAAGAACTTTTCATCGATGTAGAAGAGAGAGTTTGCAAGCTTTGACTCAAAATAATGCAATGGTTGAAGAAAAAGATACGAAATGCCTAGGGAATTTGCTGTCCCTCTTGCACAAAGCATTCATTCTAGTATTTGGAGGCCTACCATTCAAGCCAACAACTTTGAAATAAAGCTAGCCATCATTCAGATGATTCAGGCATTAATTCAATTTGGTGGCCTACCCAGTGAAGATCCTAATGCTCACATTATGAATTTTTTAGAAATATGCGATACTTTTAAGCACAATGAAGTTCCAGATGATGCTGTTCGATTGAGATTATTTCTTTTCTCACTTCAGGATAAAGCAAAAAGTTGGTTGAATGCACTTCCAGCCAGTTCTATCACTACTTGGGATGATTGGCTTAAAAGTTTCTTGCCAAATACATCCCTCTGGCCAAAACAGCAAAGTTAAGGAATGACATTACTTGCTTTACATAGTATGACTCAGAATCACTTTACGAAGCTTGGGAAAGATTCAATGAGTTGCTATAAAAATGTCCTCATCATGGTCTTCCCAAATAGCTTTAACTTCAGACTTTCTACAATGGAATGATGGGTCAGATAAGAACTATTATTGATGCTACTGCACGTGGTTCATTTATGGGGAGATTACTGGATAAAGCTTATGAATTACTCCAAGAGATGGCATCCAATAATGATGATTGGTCTACTAAAGGAAGTTTGCCATAAAAAATTGTAGGAGTTCATGAAGTTGATGCCATTACTTCACTTTATGCTACAATCGCAGCACTCACAAGGAAACTAGATGCTATGAATGTATAGTCAGTTCCAAGTTGTTTTGTGGCTTATGACTTATGTGGAGATGGACATTCTACTGAACAATGCTCTAATTATGCTGAATCAGTGAACTACATTAGATATTATAATGGACAGTAGAACAACCCTTATTCAAATGCTTATAATCTAGGTTGGTGAAATCATCCAAACTTTTCTTGGAATAATAACCAAGGACCGTCAACTGCAAATAAGCTAGCATTTCTACCCAGATTTTCTCAGCAAGCTCAGGTCTTTCACCAACCCTAAGTTCCAATTCAAAAAAGAAAGCTATCAATAGAAGATATGTTTATCTAGTTTACGGAAAAAAATGAAAGCCGAGATAATATCATTCAGACCCTAGCAACATCTCTCAGGAATCTTGAAACATAAGTTGGGCGGATAGCTTCCTTCATCAATAATCGTCTATTAGGAATGCTTTCAAGTAACACTAAACCCAATCTGAGAAAAGACGAAAAACAGCATTGCAAGGTTATTACACTTAAGAATGAAAGAGAGATAAAGAATGCAAAAAAAGAGCTGGAATGTTTAAAAAAAAAAAGAGGGTGAAAAAGAAGTTGACAAGATCAAACAACAACAACCTCAAGGTTATCCACCACCATATTTTCCACAACATCTTCAAAAACAAAAACTTGATAATCAATTTTGAAAGTTCCTTGAGGTATTTAAAAAGCTCCATATCAATATTCCTTTTGTCGAAGCCTTAGAACAAATGCCTAGCTATGTCAAATTCATGAAAGATATCTTGTCAAAGAAAAGGAAATTGAGGGAATTTAAGACTATTGCACTTACTGAAGAGTGCAGTGCTATATTGCAAAAGAAACTTCCACCTAAACTCAAAGATCCAAGAAGTCTTACTATTCCATGCACCTTTAGGAATCAATTTTTTGGAAGGGCATTATGTGATCTTGGTGCAGGTATAAATTTGATACCTCTTTCCATTTACAAGAATCTGGGTTTGGGGGAGGTAAAACCCATAACAGTCACTTTACAATTGGCAGACAGTTCCTACATATATCCGAGGCGCATTGTTGAAGATGTTTTGGTAAAAGTTGATAAATTTATCTTCCTAGCTAATTTTATAATTCTTGACATGGAATAAGATCATGAAATGCCCATCATTCTTGGGAGACTTTTCCTAGCAACCGATAGAGCTCTTTTTAATGTACAAAAAGATGAACTTACCATGAGAGTTCAAGACCTAGAGGTAACTTTTAATGTTTACAAAGCTATGAAATTTTTTAATGAATCTTATGAGTGTTTTACGGTAAATATAATAGATAGGGCAACAAACGAAGTTTTTATAGAAAGTTATCCTATTAACTCTTTGGAAGCAATACTGGTCTTAACTTTCGAAAGGGATGATGAAGAATTTATCGAGTGTTTGAAGTTGCTCAATTCATCACATTCAACTAGATCCAATTTTAAATTCAAGACTTTGGGACCTTTAGCTAATGCGCCAACCAAGTCTTTCATCGAGAAGCCACCTCTCCTAGAGCTTAAACAACTTCCTCCACGTTTAAGGTATGCTTTTCTTGGCCAGAAGACTACTTTGCCTGTTATTATTTCATCTTCCTTTAATGATGAACAAGAAGACAGATTACTTAGAGTGTTGAGAAAACATATTAGAGCATTAGGATGGTCATTTGCTGATCAAAAGGATTAGTCCTTCAATTTGTATGCATAAAATCCTTCTTGAAGATAATCATAAGGGCACAATAGAGCATGAATATCGACTTAATCCCATTATGAAAGTTATGGTTAAGAAAGAGATTATCAAGTGGTTGGATGCTGGCATAATTTATCCCATCTCTAATAGTTCTTAGGTGAGTCCAGTCCAATGCATGCCAAAGAAAGGAGGAATAACAGTGGTTCCCAATGACAATAATAAGCTAATTCTAATAAGAACAGTTACCGGTTGGCAACTTTGCATGGATTATAGGAAGCTTAACAAAGCTACTAGGAAGGATCACTTCCCCTTACCCTTCACTAATCAAATGCTTGACAGGTTAGCTGGTAAAGAATTTTATTATTTATTAGTTGGTTACTCAAGATACAATGAAATTGCCATAGCACTGAAAGATCAAAATAAGACCACTTTCACATGCCCTTATAAGAATTTTGCTTTTCGGAGAATGCCATTTGGATTTTGTAACGCTCTAGCAACCTTTCAAAGATGCATGATGGCTATATTTTTCAACATGGTGGAAAATTTCTTAGAGGTATTTATGGATGATTTTTCAATTTTTGGGAACTCTTTTGATGAATGCTTGCACAATCTAGGTTTGGTGCTAAAAAGTTGTGAAGAAACAAATTTGGTCCTAAATTAGGAAAAATGTCATTTCATGGTGTGAGAAGGCATTGTTTTGGGACATTTAGTTTCAAAAAGTGGCATTGAAGTAGACAAGGCAAAGATCGAGATAATTGAAAACTTCCACCTCCAACTTCAGTTAAAGGAATTCAAAGTTTCCTCGGTCATGCTAGATTTTATCAGAGATTCATTAAATACTTCTCAAAGATCTCCAAACCACTTTGCAATCTCCTCGAAAAAGAGGTACCATTTAATTTTGATGATGCTTGTTTAGCCTCTTTTCTAGAATTGAAAAAAAAAGATTAGTTTCTGCTCCTATTATTATTATCCCATATTGGAATTTTTCTTTTGAACTCATATGTGATGCAAGTGATTTTGCAGTTGGAGTAGTATTAGGACAAAGAAAAGAAAAAGTTTTGTATCCCATATACTATGCAAGCAAAACTTTAACAGATGATCATATAAATTATACTACTACTGAAAAAGAATTGCTTGCTATAGTATTTGTATTGGGTAAATTCAGATCTTATCTTATCGGCACTAAAGTTATTATTTATACTGACCATTCTGCTATTAAATATTTAATTTAAAAGAAAGATGCCAAACCAAGATTGATTCGATGGATACTGCTCTTGCAAGAATTCGATTTAGAAATTCATGATAGAAAGGGAACAAAAAATCAAGTGGCAAATCATCTCTCAAGATTAGATAACATGGCAAATGTTGGCGATTCCATCCAAATCAAGGAGGCATTTCCTGATGAGCAACTCTTCTAGGTAAATCAAAAAGAATTGCCATGGTATGCTGACTATATCAATTATATTGTAAGCAAAGTTTTTCCTCTTGATTTAAATTCTTAACAAAAGAAAAAGTTCTTACAAGATGTCAAGTATTATTTTTGGGATAAACCTTTCTTGTTTAAGCAATGTGTAGATTAGATTATTAGAAAATGTGTACCCAAAAAAGAAATAGAAAATATTTTGGAGCATTGTCATTCATCAGATTATGGTGGGCATTTTGGAGGAGAATGAACTGTAGCAAAAGTGCTACAATCAGGCTTTTATTGGTCAACTCTTTTTAAAGATGCTCACCAATTTGTTTTGAGATGTGACATGTGTCAAAGAGTAGGCAACATATCAAAGAGAAATGAGATGCCACTCAATAACATCCTAAAAGTAGAGATTTTTTTATGTATGGGGTATTGATTTTATGAGACCATTTATTTCCTCATAGAATAATCTTTACATTCTAGTTGTTGCAGATTATATCTCAAAGTGGGTTGAAGCAGTTACTTTTCCAAACAATGATTTGAAGGTCATATAGAATTTCTTGAAGAAAAATATATTCACTCGATTTGGCACACCAAGTGCTACAATTAGTGATAAGGATTCACATTTTTGCAATAAATATTTTGAAGCCTTCCTTGCTAAATGCAAGGTTAAACATAAAATTGCCATAACATATCATCCCCAAACAAGTGGCCAAGCTAAAATGTCAAACTGAGAGATCAAGAAGATATTAGAAAAGATAGTCAATCCGACAAGGAAAGATTGGTCTAAAAGATTAGATGATGCATTATGGGCATACCTAACTACTTATAAAACACCCATTAGGATGTCTCTATATAAATTGGTTTTTGGTAAAGCTTATCATCTGTCGGTAAAACTTAAACATAGAGCATATTGGGCAATCAAGCATTTAAATTTCAATCTTCATGCCGTTGGTGAAACGCGATTGTTACAGCTAAATGAAATAGAAGAATTTCGACTTCAAGCTTATGAAAATGCCAAGATTTATAAGGAAAGAACAAAGAGATAGCATGATAAGAAGATTCTTGAGCGAAAGTTCGAGCCAGGTCAATATGTTCTTCTCTATAACTCACACTTGAAGTTATTTCTAGGAAAACTCAAGTCTCGATGGTCCGAACCTTTCAAAATCACAAAAGTGTTCCCATACGGCACTGTCGAAGTTGTAGTGAGAGTTTTGATTGAAGTTTTAAAGTTAATGGGCAGGGAATTAAACATTATTGGGGAGGTGGATTTGATCGGTAGAAGTCTTCAATCACCTTAATCGACCCAAAATGATCGAAAAATAGTCAGGCTGAGGACTATAAATCAGGCACTTTTTGGGAGGCAACCCAAGTTTATTGACATTAGTATTCTTTTTCTCTCAGTATTTGTAAATTTATCAAAAAAAAAGAGGCTAGGGCACTACAGTGTCCAGCATGGGGCATTGCAGTGCCCCATAAGTCGAAAGTTGGCGCTGCAATGACAATCGAAAAAAACATGTTGAGGCTGGGCACTATAAGTGCCCCTGAATTAGAGCGGGCATTGTAGTGCTAGTGTAGTGGTGCTGTAGCGCTAGCTAAAAAATTTTTTTTGTTTGTTTTGTCAAAAAAAAACCCTAAAAACTCAAAACCCATTCTCAGCCACCCCACATTTATGTTCTTTCTCTTCACTCAAAACATTGACCCACCATCACAATCATCATCTAAAACACTAAATTTCTTGAATTTAACTCTCATCTCTATGATTTTTTTTACTCTAAATAGGATTCAAGTAAGATTTCAAAAGGATTTATTCTCTCTCTCTCTCTCTAAAAGTCATCCAACATACTTTGAGTAAGTGAGTTTCATGAATTTTTGTAAGTTTTTACTTGGTAAGTTTCTTTTTAGCTAATTTGAATTCTTATATTATGGAAAGTATAGAGATTTTGAGTCTGAGCAATCTTTTATGGTGTGTATTAGACTTTTATTTTCTTAACCAATCTTATAAATTGGATGATGGTGATTGTTGGAAATTTGATATAGAGATTAATGAGTGATTATATTTTTTTTAGCTTATGCTTTGTTGTTTACTTAAAAAAAATTTTCCTAGGTATGTTTGAATTTTACTCGTCATTTAGTTGATTGAGGGTGTGTTTAAGCTTGCCTATTATTGTGAAAAATAAATTTATGTTTAGATGGCACCACAAAGGACTAAAACAATTTCAAGTGAAAGCTATGCTCAACAAAAATTTATGTCTGAATAAGCTTTACAACTATTTACCCAAGCACGGGATGTGAAAATCCTGATTACATAAAGAGGTTTAAATTTAATTCCCAGAAACTACCCAGTTATTGACAATATCATAACTTCTAAACGATGGGAAAAATTTTGTGAACCTCTTAATTCTACTGTTTTACCTATTGTTCATGAATTTTATGCCAATGCATGTGAACTAATAGGTAATAAAGTTATTGTTCGTGAATGCTGGGTACTAATAAATAGTAAAGCTATCAATGATTTTTATAACACACCTAACATTCTTCATGATTAGTATTCACAGTTTTTTGAAGGCAACATAAATCTGGAAGAGGTGAAGGACTATCTCTGCAAGCCCAACATACAATGGAAGATGTCTAAAGGTGAACCAATATCCTTTAAATCTAATGCATTACATCAGAATGGTAAGATTTGGTTGCATTTCATAGCTGTTAATTTACTTCCTAGTAACCATTTATGTGATGTTACCAAAGATAGAGCAATTTTGCTCTATTCCATCCTTATGGGGAAGTCAATAGACATCAGTAAACTTATCTATTTAGCGATGATGCATACGGCACAGTCAACGAGAAAGGGATTATGGTTCCCATCCTTGATTACTTCCTTAGGTGGCAAAGCAAATGTTCAATGGGAAGAATCCGAAGAGTTGTTCCACCCAAAGATAGCCATTGATTACAACATGATAAGTAAAATGGTTGGTTACGAAGTACCTACTCAGCCAACAAATGTTAGTGCTAGTTCTTCATCTGCTCCACCATGACCGAGCCAACATTGAGTAGGACTAATAGTCAATCAACGTTTGGCTAACCTGGAAACACAAATGGCTTATCAAATGGAATGTAATCAAGCCATGGAGAAGATGTTCCACTTTTCAAAAATCAATTGGGCTTCAACATGACAAATTATGCTCGAATGCCTCAACCACCATACCTACCCCATATTGAGCAACATAGCGAAGACGAGAATGAGGAGGAGGATAATGATTCTTAGATACTCGTCTACCACCTCATCCAATGAAAATGGAGTATTCTTTCTTATGATTTTTTTATTTTAACGCATCAGGGAAAATACTTTGTTTAAGTTTGGGGGTGTTTTAGAATGAGTAAAGTTTGGGGAATAATTTGCATTTAGCTTTCATGCATTTGCATCTTTAAATTTTTTTTATTAAAATTTTTGTGCTTAATATGATGAGATCCTTATCCAATGATAAGAACATAGTTATTGATTTATCTTGATTCTTTGGAAAATATAAGCATGATTTAATGTTATGACTAGATTATTTTATCTCTCTCATTGTTAGGATGTGAAAATTTTGAATATTTGATCTCTTACATTGATTTGTATTGCTTACTTGAAGAATGTTTATACTGATGTAAATTACAATTAAATCTAGAGGCCTAGAATTTTTTTGATTCTCTCTTGAGGCAAAATCCTAGACAACACTAAGTTAAAGAGATGATTTAGGCCATCTTTGGATCGTTTGAGCCTTTCTAAGCCTACCTGTATATAATAATCCTTAGTTACCCTATTTGAGCCTAATTGATACATCTTTTCTTTTGATTGACACATATTTTTAGCCTAGTCTAATAAGAAAAACTATGATCAACCTCCACTACATGGGCAGGAGCATGAAATTATTTCAGAAAATATACTAAGCCATGTTTTGGATTGAGTTATATTGGTGAAGCATGAAAAAAAAAAGAAAGAAAAGAAAATGAAAAAAAAAGCACACAAAAATGTGTAAAAAAAAAGGAAAAATATATATGCTTCGATGTGGTATGAAAGGCTCAATAAAAGATCTAGACTAATGAAAAGTGTTTATGGGTGAATTAAGCCAAAATATATCTCTTATCCTACCTTGAACCGAGCCTTACATTACAAACTAAGTAAAGTCCTACATGATCTTTGATGAGGTGTTAGTCTAAATTAGTGGAGGGAGAGATGAAAAGCAAACATATGAGAATCTGGTATTAATTCATGATTTACATTGGTATAAATTTATTCAGTTTGCATGCAATTGATTTGTAAAGGGATTAGTTATACAGGCATTAAAAATTCATCCGAAGCATTAAGATTTATGATTAAATTAAAGCTTGAATTTAAATTATGCTTATACCTATCTTGAGTTGAGATATTGAGATGATTTTTGAAAAAATTAAGGCAATCATCCTTCGAGTACAGCAAATTTCGAGGACTAGCAAAATCTTAAGTTTGGGGGTGTGATAAGTCTATGGAATGGAGTTATTTAGTCTCATTATGCGTATTAAATCAGCTAGGTTTTAGAGATATTTATTTAAATATCATTCATATTTAGTAGTTTTTTAATTTAGTAATATTTTATTTTTAGCAATTTTTAATTTAGTCCTATTTGCTTTCCTTATATTTTAATTACTTATTTATTTAAATAATTTTTCTATTTTTATTGGTCAAAACCCTAAGGAGCTTCCAAAACTATAATAATTTAATGAAGAGGAAAAGTGGACTTAAGGAAGCAAGGTGATTTTAAGTTGGAAGCTTTCAAAAATATGCTCAAGTTACTGGCAAATCAAGTCTTTTCACTTTAGGGTTTTGCCTATAAATAAGATCCTTATGTTTAGGTTTAGGAGGCATCCTTAGATAATTCATAGCTATTAGTCTTAAAGAAGAAGAGAAGCTATTGAGATTTTGCAATAGGAGAAAAAATCAAAGAAGTTAAAGATCAAGATTTAATAATTCTTAGTTTTCTCTTTTTCCTTTATCTTTTTATCTTGATTGTAATAATTATGATGGTGGAACTTCATTGTTTTGTGTTATAGTTAATCACTATGAGCTAAATTTATTTTTCTAGGATGACAATAGAACTCAACATGTAGTTTGAATTATTTTAATATTCTTTTCTTGATTTAATGATAATAGAATTGTTTGTTCAATCTTGTTCTTAATGCTTCTAGTTGATTGGCCACCAATTAGATTGATTCGATAACCTTGATGAACTTGGAAAAGGGAATTTTATGTTTAGACCTGGATTGAATGACATATGTTTCATATTCATTTATTAGGATGAATTGATTTGCATGTTAGATAGGAATATACGAGCATGCCATATGTAACCAAATTAGAGTTTAGCTTAATGAGTTTCTTTTAATTCAGTTTGCATAAGAATATAGTAAATTGATTAAAAAAGATATTTTTATAAGACTATTAGAAGATACTTATAAATAAATTAGAACACTAGGTTAACAACTCAATATCATTAGTCAAGGTTAAAACGATAAAATAAAATTCAAATAAAGTGTTGAGGGAAATTGTAATCTTAGGATTTTATTAATTAAGTAAACTCATTTAATTTTCTTTGTTATTTAGTTAAATTTCATTTACTTAGTTTAATTTAAATTTTAATTATTTATTTGAATAAGATTAAATTATGTTAATTTTAGTACTTAGCAAATTTAGTACAATTCCTCATGGGAATGATACTCTATTCATCACTTTATTACTTGTTTTGATACGTACACTTGAGTGGTATAAAAGCGACAACAATATGAAAAATGTCAATAGAATGTTTGTTCAAGCATGTTGAAGGCATTACATTCAAGGCAACCTGTTATTGATAAGAACTTTTTGCAACAGACGTCCCTTATAACATGTGATAATGTAGAGGGTTTTATAATTTCATCTACCTCTGTGGGGTATTTTATTATCACTAAAGGATATGTAATTATCCACTGTAATATTGCTCAGTAAGCGATCCAATTGGCCTATTAGAATATGAGGTGGGACATAGGCTTCATTCAAAGCCTTAAATAGAGCTTTGCTATGAGCTTCAAAACTTAAAAGCAACCGCAGCATAGATATCTTAGCAGGTTGCTTGTTTAGCAAATCTACGATGCTATACTTACTGTGCTTGATGAATTTAAGAAATTCCATAGCCTCTTTCTTACTTGCTGATTCTTTGGCCATTTTTGAATTTGATTATTTCCTTATCACTTTTGGTGTTTAAATTACCAAGGGAACATTTTCTTGGTTGACTTTGACTTTAAGTGCAGCTGGGGCATAGTGTTTACCACTGTGTCTCCCATAAAGTAAACAGTAGCCATTTATTGGCAAGATTCCCTAGTTATCACTACTCTACTATCATATTTCTTAGGCACTACTTTGTCCTTCTTATAAGGGAAACAAGATGGTAACGAAAAAGTCATTCTCGAAGTAGGTTGCGTAGGCATGATTTTGGTATTTGGCTAATTAGTAAATAGGATCAAATATCTTATAACTCCATAGAGGGGGACTTTCTTATCCGTATCTATAGCATTGATAAAAAGATCCATGTCTTCCTCCCGTTTTTCATAGAACTTAATTTGCAAACGGTTCATCATCTCTTAACCAATCTTAAATATTTTGGATAGTGTTACAAAGTATGCCTTTGTCCATACTAGAAATAGAGGGATTTGGCAAGCTCTTTATCTTGATATCAGACTAGTAACCCAACCTCTCGTACCCTGCACATTGGTGATTTAATCTCTTCAACATTCTTTTTGACCCAGCAATGTTTCCTATTAATCGAAACATTTACTTTCGGTTCTACATGGTTTTGGAAGGGATCAGCTCTAACATTAGGTTTTGCCCTTTGTTCGATTTTGATCATGCCTCTTTTTAATAGGCCCTAAACTTTTTTCTTAAAGAAAATGTAATTTTTAATGTTGTGACCTTATGCTTCCTTATGGTACTCGCAATAGGCATTCTTATCGTAACATTTAGGATAAAGAGGTGACCTTAGATTTATAAACACTAGAGCTACCAATTAACTTGTTAGTAAGCGAGCACAAACCTCTTTATAAGAATAGGGAAGTGGATCAAATTGCTCTCTTTCATGAAGGACTTGTTGATGTTTAGTGTTCTGGTGTTACTTTGGTTGTGAGATGAAATATTAAAAGTAGAATTTTGACCTTGGTTTGATGAAAGATTCGTGGTGGGGTTAAATCTAGTAGAGTATATCAATTATAGTACTGGGGTGTATGGCTTGAAGCTTGGATATGCTGTGCCAGGGAAATACATGCTTAGTATTGAATAGGGATTCTGGGTAATCTTGGTAGGGCTCTTGTTAATAGTGTTCACCTTCTTATCTTTGCCTTTAGCTATAAACTTATTGGTAGAGCTATAGGATTCCCCTCTTAACATCTTATCTATCTTTATGGCATTATCAATCATTTCTCTAGATATCACCATATTAGCAAAATTTTTTGTAGCATTCCCCATTAACTTTTCATACTAAAGAGCTTGTAGAGTGTTGACAAACATGACTACCATCTTTCTTTCAGTTAGTGGAGTATAAACTTAGGCAGACTCTTCTCGCTACCTTTAGGCAAGTTGCCTAAAGTTTTCAGTAGCTTTCTTTTCCATGTTCAATAGTGTAAGACAATCCAAAGCCTAATTAGATACATGCTTATATTAATCAAGGAAAGCTCGAGCCAAATCTGCCCATGACTAAATTCTAATTGGATTAAGCTCTATATACTGTCATGCTACTTCTTTGGTTAAATTATCTTGAAAATAGTGTATTAACAGTTTCTTATTGTCTTTATGCCTAGCCATTTTTTGGCATATAGATATGTGCAGTAGGGTCTGTGGCTATTGTATTTATAAAAAATCTAGTACTTTGAACTTGGGTGGGATAACAAGGTTTGAGACCCGGCCTAAGGATTTGGCATCCATAATTCTAAACTTATCACTCCCTTCTACAGCTCTGAGTCATTTCTCTAATAACTTATACTTAGATTCTACTTCAACAACCTTGACACGCTTTGAACTGTCCATTTTTTCTTGTTCTATTTGCTTATTATTGTATGGAACCAAAAGATTTGTTGGTAACAATCCCATATTTACTGCATGATATCCTTAAGCCAAATGCGTTTCTATGGTAGAGTTTATATAGATGAATGGTTGAGTAGGAGGGATCAGTGCTATTAGGGGTGACTGTTCTTGGGACACTTCCTCAGAAGTGTTGGTGGTCTTAATCCTTCCATTCGGATGAACCTCAGGATTGGCTAGTTCCTTGCCCTTATTAGCGGTATTTGTTTGCCCATTATCCTTGAGGGCAGTAGGAAGTAGTTATGTCAATTTAGCAACTTGATTTTGTAGTTCATTAGTCTTTTGAAGCATTTGCTCTTAAGCTTATCGATGCATAACGTCAAGCCTCTTAATAAGAGCCTAGTGATCATTCTCTATTGGCTTTTGATGTAGACGGGTATAGTACTAGTGTTGGGTGTTCAATTTTGTATTTTGAAGACCCTTACACTTTAAAGTGATGCCGGATTAGAGTTGCTGTGATATGATGAGCATGATGTATATGTAAGAAACACTGATCAGATGCACAGCAAAATTTTTAAAAATTTTTAATCCGATCATACTAAATCATGCTGTTATATACAATAAAATGATATTAATTAGTTACCAAAGTTGCAGATCTGAAGATGTCACCCAAGAATTCCTAGATCTATGTGAAAGCTTCAACCAACTAGCCTTCTCCGCTATTATCTAATTCTTGGATGTACAATGTGTGAGCACTCTTTGTCTCGAACAATTTCGAATTCATACGACTTTATTATTCTTAATGATCACCTTATGCCACCAAATTTAGAATCACGAGATATTGTGATTAGAAACCTCCAGGTAGGGCACCAAAATCTATAAAGAAATTCTAGGCATAAGCCTTTTATTTATATCAGGTTGCAGGGTAGCCCTAATTTTAAATTTTTAATTAAAATAATTTTTTTAATTTCATAAAACCTATATGTGGCGCCAACTATAGTATAGGTGCCCACATTAATTTGGCTTAAACCCTAGTGTCTATAAACAATATTTGGCCCAAATTTATTTTATGGAATTTAATATGTTTAATTTGAATATTAATTAATTTTGATTAAATTGTTAATTTTATTTAGCCAAACAATTTTTATAACTTTCAATTCCAATTCGAAATAAAAATCATGGCTATTTTATTCAATAGAATAATTATGTACTAATTATCAAAATAAAATTAACTATAATAAAATAATGAATTTAAGTAAATTAAAATAAATAAACAAAATAATTTTTTAAATTTATTTAGAATATTATCCATATTTAATTTATAAAAAAATTTAAACAAGTTTTAATAGATATTAAATTAATTATACAAATAATTAATTTCTTATATCTATTTAATTTAAATTAATTCTTATATTTATCAAAAGATAAATATAATTAATTTAAATTATTAATTCCTGTCTAAATGAATATTTAATAAAATTAAATATATATATTCTAAACAAATAATACCAAAAAGTCATTTTCATTTATTTAATGAAAAAAATGCCCACACTCTTGAAGTGGGTGAATGTGGCATACCACTTCACCGTATAAAGAATCTTTCATCTCTGGATGTTCTGATCAATAAACAATCATTAAGGAATTATATTAAGCTAGAGGAGGGACCAACTGCACATATATAATTACGCTTCAACAATCTATATATTAACTATTCTATTCCAAATAATTAATCACAATTATTAATCTCAGAGTCATAACACTAAACACTTGATACTGGACTCCCAATTATATATTATATTATGTAAACTTTATAAGTAGCCTTTCAGTCTAATGGCCTTGTCATTTCTGTAATACCCTCATATTATACTTTCCATGTGAAAATGATTGTTCACCACATATGAACAATTTATCATTTGATTTACAAATGATTGAGGTCTCGTCCATTTTCACTGTATCATATAATGCCTTTTAAGAGAATAACTTGAACTCCTTATGGGAGCTATGATTCCATATCTATAAGTAGAGCTCTAATTGAGTATAAGTCATATGCCTAACGAACTGGTCTAGTAACGTACTACTTTAAGACGCTTTAGCCTTTGGAACGTCAAAGCATACAAGTTATACACATGGAGTCAACTATTTACTCAGGACTAAGGTAATTACACAATGAATGTCAAAAGTGAATTAATCAATGTAAACAGACTTATTAATGTACTAATTGCATTTTGATCCAGTCCAATAAATCACCACTTCTAGGTAAAATATCTAAGTCTCTACTTATGAGTCAAACAACTCCAGATGACCAAGACAAGCCATCTCCCCAATTGGATTTGGACAACATAATAGTCATAGTGTGAGTTAATTGCTCACATTAACCTTATAGACTATGGACTATTGATTTAGATTACTTACCTTAGAATGTTATCTTCCCACATATAAACTCCATTATATGCAACATTCTAATGGTATAAACATTAGTAGTTAATAAGCCATATTTGCTTACATTTACTTTAACATGTAAATCTAAATGAGAATGGAATGGCAATGATATAATGATAATTCAAATATATATATATATATAAATAATTAGTTCAAATTAATGAAATACATCAATATGTCTTTTATCCTTAGGGCATTCCTAAAAGTATGCATGAATGACAATGAAATCATATGCATGTGATAATATTATGAAAAAGAACGTAATTCAACAAATTAAATCAAATGCAAGAGATGAATTTTGGTAATGCTCCGGAGTACCTTCTATCCGAACAAAGCATTAATTATAGCCCATCATGTTTGAAAGTAATCAAATATGAAAATATCACATGCTATTACATTGTTTGTTTACAAGTTTCAGAAAGTTCCATAGGTCTTGTCCATTATCTCCTATGGGAATGAAGTTTTGCTCACAGATTTGGTAATTTGATCATGTTGTCTGCTCTAGTTTAAACCATGCAGATTTGCTTAATAAGGTTCTTAAGATGTTCCCTATACCCTAATCGAGATTAGTCTACCAAGATCTAATTATGGCACAGTTCTTTAGAAGTCCTTGACAATCTCTCAACCTAATCTTGCTAGGCCTGAATGGCATGCTCTAATTTTTGAACCCTTGTAGTCAAATCTTCATCCCTAACCATTCCCTCTAGAAAACTTGTACTCAAGCTATCAAGCTTTTACTTCTTTTCTGATAAATGCAATTGTGCAAGTTTTAGTGAGTTTTTCTATAGTAGTCTCCATTAAGCCTTCTAAGCCTTTAAGTCATTGGCAAGGAATACAAGCTCAGCTTTCCATTCGACTAGGGATTCGTTAGTTCCTTGATATTTCTTTGCCTTTTGAAATGCTATGTGATATTTCTTCAAGTCTTAAAGATCTTCATTAATGATATTTTTTGTCTTGACAAGGTCACGTATCTGTCCTTTTTGGACTTAACACTAATGTTCCCATTAGCTTTTTTTCATTTTTTAATTGATAAATCTCTTTAATGAAAGTAGCTTTTTCTTCTATAAACTCGCACTTTAGGATATCAATCTTAGATAGAAGGTTATTTATTGAAACATGAGGGATTCTATTAGCAGGCATCAGTATGGTGTCATTAACTTGCCTAGCCATCTAATCTTTTTAGGCTGGAGTCACCTTTTTCTCTCTTTTCAATCTGATTCAGTAGGTCTTTCACCATGCGTTAAAGATCTTTTGCACCTGGCTTGTGTAACTATCCTCTCCATATTGAAAATCTAGTGTACAAAGCTCATGAGTGATTGAGACAAATTGTCAGCAATCAAATTGCCATAAAGCCATGAGTGAAGTGTAACTAATGCTTCCATAATCCATTAAGAGACACTCAATGAAATGGTTTGCATTTATACACAATTAGGTCAGGAATGATCCATGGAACTATCCAAGTCACTTGATCAGCGTTTAAAATTTAGAACTTAACAATCCATTAATCTTTGGTGGTATTTTGAAACCATTTTTTTCTAAGAACTTAGTGAGAGGACTAAAATTTAACGTGTATAGCTCTAGGGGGTCTTTTACCCTAATAATAACTAAAGAACCATATAGATAATATTTCTGAGCATTCGGTAAGGTGTGCTTTGCCTCTTTTTCTCATAAAATTTAAGGGCCAGATAGTCTCCCCTAAGATGGTAGGAGCAAGATTGATACTGTAACTTAGTTTTGAGCAAATATCTATCATGATAACCTCTACGTGTCCCAAAGCCCTATCTAAATAAAGTTCTAGGCTCTCTGAAATATATTAAGGCTGAAGGCTATCCCCACTCTCTCTATGTTTGCTTTTAGACTCGGTCTTGACTATCTCAAAATCTTTGCAATATTCAGCTAATGCTTGTGCCATTGTAAAATACTTGTCTATGGACACTGCCCTAGAACTAACTATCTTGAGATGATATGTAATGATATGATGCATGTAACAAATACAACAACAAAAGAAACACTAAGCTAGTAATGTATTAAAGACAAGAAACAAATCACAGAATAAAAATGCCCATTAGCATCGTGATGCCTTGGGCGAGCATGGAAAAAACATGGGTATAGTCATTTTGCTTGTCAAACCTGGACATATGCATATAATATAACAACATGTCCGAGTTAGAGGAATGACATTAGGATGAAGATTAATGCTCAAGACAGTGATAATTTGCTCGTCATCATATAGTTACAAGTTAATGTCATTCCATCCATTAGATAGCATGATAGCTTGTTTAGGTGTTTACTTCTAGCTAGACAACATGATGCCTTTAAGGATGTTAGGTACCCACTTATCATCATCTAATGATTGATGGCCTTCAAGCCATTGGTTAGGTAGCATAACAACTTACCCGTGTAGGTTCGGTTCTTTGAGATATGATACTAAACCTAAAAAGGCATGTTGAGTGACAACATTCGAATATTATCTCTTATGAAAGGAAAAAGGCATTAGCCATTAGTCGAACAGCATAACGACATGCCCTAATAGTATTATTACAACAGATGACATAATTTAATGTAGGAGAGAGGGCATTGGTGATGATGTTCATTCATCGTCATTTATGCAATAAAAAATAATAAAATAGAGTAATAGGTAAGAAGTATTTCCCTAAATGTCTTGTTCTCCGAGTTGATCTAATAACACTTTGAGATGGCTCGACAAGGTTTGGCTTTTATGGCACACTATATGAGGTTAAGTTGACTCTAAAAGGTTCCTAAGTCACTTCTTCCTCTAGTAAAGATAGCCAAGGCATCCCGATCTTGCACTCATCATAAGTTCAATAGAATGGGTTTGGTTCGGATGGATGTAATTTGCTATACCCATATGGATAAAAAGAATACCACAAGTGCATAGGTAGTTTACACCCTGGAAGATATTACTAGCCCAAGGGTAAAAAAAAGATACCACGAAGGATAATTAGCTTACTTCCATGTACTAAAGGTGTTATTCTCTTTCAAACAAAAGAATGATCTAAAGTTTAATACAGATATAAGTCTACAGTGTGTGTTACAGAAATAATCAAACCTTTTTATTCACTCCTTATTACCATTATACCAAAATTGTTGTATTCATTTTCCAAGTAAGATGAAACCTTAGCAATCATGACAAACACAAAAACACAGACAGTAATAGCAAACAGACGTCATGTATAAAAAAAATGAAGAAAAGGGATTTATAAATAAATAATGAAAAATTGAGGTAAACTGAGAATCATGATAAAATTAGCTAGTTACAGGCCAGGGTCTCTAAATCACTGTCCTTAGTAAAGTCATCAAGCTGTCGCCATATGCCCCTCTTTTTGCATGGCATGCTATGACTTAAAATGAAAAATAGAAAAAACTTCCCATTGGATTATCCCTTGATTAGGATTTGAATTAGGCTTAAGAGAGTAAAAATTAAGGGGAGGACCTTATATAAATTGCTTATCCAACTGGTCTTGGATGGCCATTACAAAATGACCATGACTTTCGCCATCGATCATTCTAGGCTAGGTATAACCAAATACCTATTAAAATTAGTGATTTCGAGTTATGAAACATGAAATGTTAATTTTATGGATTGTGCATAAAAAGGTCTGAGAGTCAGATACATGTAGGGAAGGATTAGCACCCCTACAATATCCAAAATTGGCACCATTTACCCATAAATTATTGAAGTCTCGATTTTCTCAACATTTCATATGATCATTATTTATATGCAATCCCTTTCTTATAAGTGCAAATTTTCAAATATTAAATTTGATTTTTATGATAAAAGTTTAATGAATATCTCTCTATGCAATCCAGAAGGGAAAAGATGCATAAAAGATTCGATAAATAAGATTCAGATTAATTTAGAAGAGGATATTTTTTGTCAAGTACTAGAGGGATACTGACATAGAACATTGTCTGTGGTTTAATGAAATTTGATTTTTTTTGAAAGCATGAATACAAATCATCATTAAGAGGAGAAATGGGTGACTATGACATAATAAATATAATTATAGATGACTTATTTTGTCTGGGCAATTCCTAGCATGTCGAAACATAATCGAAAGATGATAAAATAAAAAATAATAAAAAATAAAATGAGGACGATTGTCAAGTATCGTGTTGCTAAGCAAAATTTTTTTTTGGGAAGGTCTGAAATGCCTATAGGTCATACTAAACAAAAATGTAAAAGTGAGGCATCAAAGGTCACTATTCAAGGTATCACCAAAGTCATTCAGATGAGCACAAGTCACTTTTCCACAATTTATGACCAAGGTAAAGTATTCAAAGAGCCTGAGGTATTGGTGCATAAAGTTTTGATACAAAGCTTTCATGTCGCCAAAAATTCAAATTTTCAAGTGTAGTATCGATACAAAAAGGTTTGGTATCGATTCTTAAGGTGTGGTATCGATACTTGGAATACTTGTATTGATACAAGCTTTGGCAGTAGTTGAAGTTGTGATTTTTAGCAAAATTTATCGATATACCTAAAAACACTCCTAAAACAATCTTCCATTACCTTTCACCCTTAACCTTCCTTCATTCCCGTAGCTTCTTAAAAGCACCAGCAAAAACACCTTTAAGACCCTTTATTCTATTCATTATTCCTCATAAAACTTTCTTCCAATAACATCCTACCAAAAAACTTTTTTTCATCATTTCCTTGCACATCAACATAAAAAAAAAAAGAAGGAAAGGTAAGTCCCAAGTTGTTGCTTAAAGAAAAAGGCTAAACCTTAAGGCTTTTGGTATATTTTCTCACCTAACTCTATTTTTTTCTCATTTCTAGTGCTTGCATCATTTTAGTGAACCATTTATGTAGCTATGACCATCCTAGGATTATCATGCACTATTTTTGCCTTAGTTGTGGTAGTGTTAGGATTTTGATGTTTTTTTGATGCCTTGGTGTTGCTTGGTAGGACAAACATCTTCTTGTTCATTCTGTCATCAAAATAGCCGCTTATTCATGCATTTTCTATCATGTTTCACCTATTTTCAGATGCTTAATACATACTTGAATGTTCTTTAGAATACGCATAGAGTATGTTCATTCCTTTTTCTTATATTTTAAGAGCCTCATGGCACAAAAATGCTATCTCAAAAATTCTAACATGCTTTTCTTTGCTTAATTATGTTTATGTCATCTTCCATAACATGGTTTTTGATGCCATTCATGACATTTTTGTGCATCTTATTTGTCACCTCTTTGTATTTATTTGTAATCTTCTCCATGTTAAAATGTCATCTTTTGTGTTTGCATGTGTTATCCCTTTTCATCTTTGTGTATGTTGTATTTTGTTCATGATATCTCTATCAAGATCCTTGCTTGTTTGCTAAAAATTTGATTTTCAAAATAAAAAATTCCTAAGTTAAGTTCATGCCACCTCCAATAAATAAAGAATAACATGGATTTAATGTTTTCATAAAATTGGTCATCCAATCTTAGGGACGAATTAAATATTTCAAATATTGATTCATCATAAAATGAGTTTAAAGATGTTGTTTTTCAAACAAAAATGACCTTTTTAGTTGGTTAAAAATATATTAAGCCTTGATCTTGAGTTTAACACCTTCATGGTGGCATGGTCAACTGGTTGTTTCATCATCCCAAACTACTTCAGAATTATGGAATGAGCTCGTGATGCCTAAGTCATTCTTTTCCCAGTGTTATGGATGTTCAAACATTCATAACTTGAATTTGACCTCTAAGAAACCCAAAAAATCGAATAACCTTATTTTTCTCCTTTGACAACACTATAGTCTAAGGTTGAAAAAATATTTTCAAACCATAAATGATTTTTTTAGAATTTTCTAATATTTCTCCCTTAAAGGGCATCGCAATAGCTTCCCAACAGTGTCTTGTTTGCCTCAAATCATTCCAGATGAAGGAAATATGATTTTCTAACCTTTACTGTCTAGAACCCTTAGAATTAACATGCTATATTTTGTTTGGGCCATTTCACCGATCAAATGATTTTTCTATATTATTTAAATATTTTTCCTAGAAAGCTCCCAAAATTCCCTCTTCGAAAAGGTATTGTTTACAATTTAACAATTCTTGATAAGCCCAAAATGATTTTTCGAAGTTTATCACTCCATTCCCTTGTACATGCTGTCAATATTGAATTAGGCTTAATTCAAAAAATTAATTCTGCCTATAAGGTGATTTTGTAGGATTTTAAAATATTTTTATATTAGTCTTCATCGAGTTACCTTTCCAATAGTTCTTGTTTAATCCCTGAAGCCTTGGAACGAACTCAAAATAAATTCGAGAAGGGAGATAGCATGATGTTACCCCTTGTTTTCTCTAGAATTAAAATTAACCCAATCTCCCGAATTGCCATTATCGAGACATTTGAACTTCTTGAAACGTATCTGATTGGCTTGCCTACAACATAAACCTTTTAGGCTCAGATCAAAGCTCAAGACAAAATTATTGTACTCAAATCTTTAATTCCTTATTTTCAAAATACTTTTTTATCAAAATATCTTTTCCTTTTAAAACAAAAAAAATTTATCTTTAGGAATACTCCAACCCCACCTCTTCGAGGGTATACTCTAACCTCGTCTTCCCTTAAAAAACTTGAATTTTCTATCTCAGATTTATTCGAGATTCCTAATTATTTTCTTAAAACATAAAAAATTTTCATCATTGGGGATACTCCAACCCTACCACTCTAACGGGATGCTCCAACCTTATTTTCCACTAAAAACTCAAATTTTCTCTCTCGAATTTATTCGAGATTCCTAACTATTATCTAAAATCATAAAAAATTTGCATTTTTGGGAATACTCCAACCCCACCTTATCGAAGGGATACACCAACCTTGCTTTTACCTTAAGATTCAAAAATTTTATCTCTTTTGAATATCCTGGATTGTTTCGATTAAAACTTTTTTTGTCTGTTAAATTACCACTGAATCCAAATACGTCTCCAAATTGTCATCCTAGTTATTCTTCAATAATCAAAGACAATTACGAGATACATCCTGATTGTCCCTTTTTTTTTTTTATTTGTGAAATCATTATATTCTTTTTCTAATAGATTTCCTTTTTGTAGTGGCTATCATGCATTCATATTTAATATTTGTTTTCAAAAGAATTTTACAAGGCAATATTCTATTTGGTATCTTTCTAGTGCCTAATATGGAATATCTAAATTTTCAAAATTTATCATTTTCATAAAAAATCCCTATACTCCTCATACCTTCGCTGTGCATAAATGATATAAAGTTTTCTATCAAAACCAGGATTTACAATTTCCACAAAAGTTCATGCATTAAAGGGGATTATATCTAAATAATGACTAAGGAAAACCAATTAAGCCAAGACTAAAGTGAGATATAGTTAGTGGTTACAGATTTCTAGCATCATGAGTGCTAATCCTTCCCTACGCGTAACTAACTCCCAAACCCAACCAACAAATCTCTCGGCCTTATGTTGTCGGAATTAACCACACAAGTGCATGTATCGCAACAAGTAATATAGTGATGAAGTAGAGTGTCGATCCTATGAGGAATTGATACTAAATTTGTTAAGTAATAAAGATAAAAACAACTTAATCTTATTCAAACAAACGATTAAAATAATAATAATAATAATAATAATAATAATAAAGCAAATAATAAATAATAAAAGCCTAGGATTACAATTTCCCTTAACACTTTATTTGAATAAAATTATATTCTCTTAACTTGACTAATAATAATGAGTTGTTAACCTAGAGTTCTAATTTGTTTATAAGTATATTTCGATGGTCTTATAAAATATCTCTCTTCATCAATTTACAATATTCCTGCGCAAATTAAATTAAAAGAAACTCATTAAGCCTAGACTTTAATTTGGTTACATACGGCATGCTCATATATTCCTATTTAACATGTAGATCAATTCATCCTAATAAATGAATATGAAACATATGTCATTTAATCTAGATCTAAACACAAAATTCCCTTTTCCAAGTTCATTAAGGTTACCAAATCAATCTAATTGGTGATCAAGCAGTTAGAAGCATTAAGAACAAGATTAAACAAACAATTCAAATATTATTAAATTAAGAAAATAAAATAAAATAATCCAAATTACATATTGAGTTCCATTGCAACCCTAGAAATATAAATCTAGTTCATAATAAATATATAAAATATAAAACCAAGGAGTTTCACCATCATAAATAATAGAAGAAATATAAAAAGAGTAAAGAGAAATAGAAAATTAAGATTGGCTGGATCTTTGCTCTTCAAGGTTCTCCAAAATTTCTCTAGCTTCTTGAATATTATGGTGGTTTCTCTCCTTTTCCAAGAACTAGAAATAAAAATATAGAATATCTACGATTGTCTCTATGATGTCTCTAAGTCTAATCCTAAGATTCCTATTTACAAGCAGAACCCTAAAGGTACAAACTTGGTCTCTAAGTAGCTAAAAAATATTATTTTTGGAAATTGCCAAACTTAGTCACTTTTCTTGATTTAATCCACTTACTTGTTGATTAAGTTGTTGCACTTTTGGAAACTCCTTTGGGATTTTAACCTACAAAAATATGGAAATATTTAAATAACAAAGTGATTAATAAGGAAAGTAAATAATGCTAGATTAAAAACTACTAAAAATAAATAAAATTTAAATAAAATAATACTACTATAAATAAAATTTAAATAAAAATCTCTAAGACTTAGCTAATTTAATATGAATAATGAGACTAAATAACTCTATTTTATATAGTTATCACCTTATAGCCTTGAAATCAATGTTTTGAGTTTCCTAACTCGAGATATTGTTTTTAGTAGGCATTCGATCATGTCCAGCCCTAACTGGTCGGTGGTAGCTCCAAATTTATGGTTAGTTCCTAGTAAATTTCCAAGACTAGTTAGATGAGTAATTTGTCCGACAATCTCTCACCCTGCCATGTTGTCATGCCTAATCCAAAACCCCACACATATTTTTCCTTTGGGCAGATTTTCCTATAAAAAAAATTAGGGGATCTGACCTTTTTCTAGGAGGAAAAGGGCATAACATGGGGTCATCCTTTTTTTCGTTGAATGTCCCAGGCCAGAAAAGACTTTTTCTTTGCTGTAGAGCGGGGGTGAACCATTCAAGCGCAGAGATGGAGATGGCTCGACTACGATAAAGGATGAAGGATAATCCATAGGCAATGGATTGTGAATCCACCATGCGTGGGTTCAATTCTCGTCATTTGCTCATAACATCTTTTTTATGTTGAGTATTTCATTTTTAATAGTATTTAATATTTTTTTCTTTTGATTTTTGTAAGGATGAAGAAAAAAATTTTCTCTCCTATTTACTACAGCGATGAAAAATCAAATTATCAATTTATTTAATCTTTTTTCTATTTCTTCTTCCAAGTGTAGGATAACCCCAAGGGTTACAGGTTTTTTTCTACCAATTAGAGCCCTCCCTTCACCCACCCCATGGTGATGGTCTACAGGGTTCATAATTACTCCTCTTACAACAGGACGATTACACACCTTATATATCTTTTAAGTCATGTGGCTTACTTTGGATCATCCGGAGAGAAAGAAAAAAAATGGATACATGGCGATAGCTTGGCAACTCCACTAGGGAAGATTGAAAGAGTTAAGCCTATAATAGTTTTATCTCGCTCGATTCTTGGTTTTTTTGAATTCCATCATTATTTGGTTATAATCCCTTTCACCTTTATCCATAAACTTTTTATCTTTTATGGGATTTTGCCTTATGATTGTCAAGACCTATTTTGTTCCCAAATAAATATTGACTCCAATAAGTATGGTAATGTGAGGGTAACACAAAAAGTTTGGTTGTCTCCCCGACACACATCATGCACTTGCATGTGCGTTAGATTCAGGGACAAAAAACATGGTATAATTTTGCCTAAATGTATCGGTATATGGTTCTTATGTATCAATACAGTGCTCCAACAACCTAAAAATTTGAAATGTTCCCATTGTTATCGATACAATGTGTAAATATATCAATACATGAGTTTGTGTATCGATACATGAACTCATGTATCGATACTAGGCCATGCTAGAACCAAAACTTGCATTCTGTAAAGTAGATGTATCGATACACATCAACATGTATCTACACGATCATTTTGGGTTTTTTGGACCAAATGTATCAATATATTTTTCAATGTATGGATACATGCAGGCCATTTTCCATGATTGAGACATTTTTAACTTGTCCACCATTGATCCAAAGCTCGATTTTAACTTATTTTAGCATTAAGAGAAATCAAAACTCATATCAGATTATGAATTTAGACTTGGGAATTAATCAAAACATTTTTTTAAACTCTAAATTAGATCATAATGGGTCAGCGTCATATGATCACCCTACTCTTCCCTTATTTGTTGACAAAGATCCCCATCAGCCACCCTACTTGCTGGTATCTGATTTTAGCAATTAAACCAGCCACTCTATGTCCATCACATTGGCAACAAATTATTCCTACAACCACCCTATAGCCATCAATTGTCACAACTTTGTCCCATTGAGAAATGACCAAAAACACTTTCAATTTAGCTCCAAAGTGCTGGTATAAATAGACCATTAATATCTCAGCAAAAAAGGAAGTTTTTTCCAGCTTGTTTCAGCTTTCCTAACTTATTCACACATCAAAAAAAATAGAATCCCGTGGCCCTTCAGTCAACAACCAAAAACAGCCCCAAACACTCACTTCCAGCCACTATACACTTTAAAAAATCCATCCTCACCCATACTAGAACTGAAACCTTTCTTTTTCTCTTATTTTTTTTTTTGCTAATTAACAACAAGGAAAATAAAGGAATTCAGGCCATCTCTGTTGCTCCATTGAAGCTTTATTGTATAACATCCTACTTAATCACTTTCATTTTCTGTTTTTTAGCATCTTTATCATTTAGTGAGCCTTTCATGCTTCTATCACCCTCTTAGGTTTCTCATGTGTTATTATGGCTTTTGGTTGTGTTAGCTTAGGACTTGGGTGTCTTGTTGCTCGTTTTGATGTGCAAAGTATTTTATTTCATCCTTATTATTTTTGACAACTCTTATTCATGCATTTTATGCCACATCCATGCATCATGTTATGTTCAATCCATGCACAAATCCTTAGCCTAGCATGTTTTAAGCATGTTTATGTTTTGTCATGAATCATTGTCATTTTTGGCATGCTTCACTTCATGAGATATGTGAACAACACTTTTTTTGTTAAGACCATTGGTAAAGTTAGCATCCCTATTCATGTTATGTGTCATCCCCTTGTATGTTCATTGTCTTCTCCTTATCTAAGTGCATGTTTGATGGCTATCAAAAATTGATTTTCAAAACCTCTCTAAGCCAAGCATGTTAACCTCAACCAATGAGGATTAACATGAACTTACTTTTTTTTTTTTTAAGTTAGCAAAAAAATCTTGGGGAAAATTAAGTTTTCCAAATCTGGAATTCTAATTAAACCAGCTTAAAACTTTGATTTTCTGATGAAAATGGCCCTGCACTTGTTCCCGAAATGTTTGTGCCTTGTTTTTGAGTCGAAATCTTGAGTGGTATGATCAATGGGTTGTTTCATCATCCCAAACTACTCTGAGGCTGTGAAAATGAGTTCATGACGCTCATGCCACTCTTTCCCTTCAGTCATGGATGTTCAAATGTCAATGACTTGAGCTTGGACTCGAAAACACAAAGAAAAATAAAAAATACCCCTTGCTTTGCTTTATCCCCTGTTGACAGCATAACTATTGCGAATTGAAAAATCAGTTTAAAATCCCAATGATTTTTCATGAATTTTATGATATTTTTCTCTCAAATTGTTCAAATTATCTTTAAAACAATGTCTTATTCACCCCCAGATCATTCCGGATGACAGAGTTATGATTTTTCAAATCTAAACTGTCTAGAACCCCTAGAATCAGCAGCATGTAATCTGGTCGGGCCTTTGAGACCCACTAAATGATTTTTTCAAAATTTTTAAACATTTTTCTTAAATAATTCATGGAATTCCCTTTTCAGAAAGGTACTGTTTGCAATCTTTTGATGCCAAACGAGTCCAGGGTGATTTTTCAAAGTTTGACACACCTTGTCCCTTATATGCTCTACCAACAGCATAATTAATCCGAACTTGAAAATTTAGTCCCCTGCAAAATGACTTTTTGGGATATTAGGAATATTTTTAGATTGATCCTCATCGAGTTACCTTTCTAACGGTATCTTGTCTACCCTCTAAGGGCTTCAAACCAATTTAGAATAAATTCAAAAAGTGGGATAGCGCGATGCTGTCCGTTGTTTTCAGTTATCGTCAAAATTGAGTTGTTTTCCGAGCTTCATCTCGAGACATTTGGATGTCACCATATCACCCCGACCAACCTCGAGAACATGCTTTGACCTCCCATAGGCTCGTATCAAGGTACGAAAATATTTTACATCTTTACCATCCTCATTCACAATAATTTCTTTTGTCAAATATCGTTAAAACACTCACATATTTCTTAAATCACAAAGTTTTATCCACTTAAGTTTTCCAACTCAACTTCTTTAAAGAGTGTCAGATAATGTTACTTTCAGGGATGCTCCAACCCTGACTTTCCAAGGGGATACTCCAACCCCACTTTCCAAAATTGTTAAGATTTAAAAATCTTTCTTTATTAAAATTATTCATTATCTACGAGGATACTCCAACCTTATCTTTTCGAGAGGATACTCTAACCCTGTCTTTCAACTACAATTAAATTTTTCTCCTTCTCGGAATTCCATGAATGTGCCAAGAGTCAAACTTGTTTTTTTTAAAAACCCTCATTCAATCAAGGGACCTAGACGTGTCTCGAAAATTATTGATTCGATTATTCCCAAATAATCGATGCCAATTGCGAGATAAATTCCAATAGTCCATCCCTTCCCTTTATCATTACATTGAGTGGTCCATGTTATTTTGCTTCATTCGTTGTCGTACTAATGTGATTTCTTTGTGATGATTATTTGTATGCATGTTTTCAAAACATTTCAAGTAAAACTAAAGGTAATATTTTGCATGGGTATCTCTCCAGTACCCAAAATGGAATATTCCATTTTATAAAGTAAAATCCAGACGTCATTTTTATTGAAAATCTCTATATTCCCCATCTCTCCGGGACGTGTATGAGATTAGATCTTTTCATCAAAACCGAGATTTGTATGTCTATAAAATTCATGCATTAAAAGGGGGTTATATCAAAATAGTGATGAGTTAAGATTAAAAGAATCGAAACTAAGATAACATTCAACTAGTAAGGTATCAATTTTGGGCGTCACAAAGAGTTTCGTGCCTCATCGTGCTAACTAACTCCCAAACCTAAATGGTGAATCTTTGCACTACATAGGCCACGGAATCGATGTTTTGAGTTTTGTAACTCAAGACATAGGTTTCAATAGGCATCTGATCATGCCTAGCCCAAAATAATCGGTGGTGACTCTAAGTGTTGGCCATTTCGTGATGGTCATTCAAGACCAATAAGATGAACGATTTGTCTTATGGTCCCTTTCACTGTATCACAAGTAGAGAATTCATACTTTCTTGTTCTCATCATGTCGCAGAAGAAAAGTCTCATTCAATAAGACATTTCCAAGTAAGAAAAATATTTTAAGTCGTATGCACCCATAGATCTGCGAAGATCCACCCCAAGGCACGTTGCGACAGATGGTAAAACATGTTAATATATAGCTAGGGTTTAATGCATAATAAATTTAAAATATAATTGCACTTAGACCCTTAGGCTAATTTAACTATTCAATTAAGTCCCTAGGAGATCAATATCTCTATGATTTAATCCAATCCTATTTTAATTCCGTAAAATCAACTTTATGCGTGTGACCTATTAGGCCACAAAATATTGCAATAAATTTAAATTAATTTGGTTGAGAATATTTATATTTAAAGATCATGGGTGGCATTTACCAATGCATCATAGCCACTTAAATGCTAGGAGATTCAATATGGTTTCACAAGCCTTTTATTGTATAGTATATCGGTGTAATTCCTCATTTCATTTTATCTTTTGCAAAAGGTAAGAGCATGGGTGCAGTGTTTACTCTTAACCCTTACAGTATTAGTTCTACAGCCTCTATGTGTTAACCACATAATCAATACCACCTCAGTCAAGGACTTTTGAGTTAACATGAGCCAAGAACAAATGAGATATATCCCCTCATATTATTTAGGTGCTGAATCCACTTTAAACCACTCATCCACCTTCAGTATGCTTCATAACATACCCAAGATCACCCTACCTTAGGCATCCATCAAAGTGGACCTGATTGTGATGATCTCTAAATATGATAATTCACATACAAGGTGACTTAGTGCCACAAGTCAAAGAATTACTTACACTACTCACACATGAGAGTATTTTCATAGGCACTTAAGTGAAATACCAAATGAAACTCTTAAAGCAAGTTATGTTTAGTGAACTTGTTACCATCACAAGTATCGATGTGTTATCCTTAAGTGTCTTTATACTTCAACTCATGAGATCAGTTGCATGTATCATATGCATGGAGGTCTAACATATGCCAATCTTTGTGCATTGTCAATGCCCCATCTTGATAATACAACTACTAACAGCTACTTTAGAAGCATGGCTTTGATGCATAAGGATCTCAAATTATAATTGTTTACGATTCTTTTGCAAAACCAATATGTTTCATGGGTTGTATATTCATAAGTCATAAATAACAATTATGATATAGTCTTATGAATAGAGAAATACCTCGTTACATTCATCTAATAATAATATAGTTCACATGAAATAAATAAAAGCAAATTCGATTGGCTTGCAAGGCTTACACTAACATGATTGATCTGGTAACCACTAATATTGAACTTTGAAAAAGGGAATTTTGTATTTAGAAATGGATTGAATGACATATGTTTCATATTTATTTATTAGGATAAATTGATCTGCATGTTAGATAAGAATATACAAACATATTATATGTAACCAAATTAAAGTCAAATTGCATAAGAATATAGTAAAATGGTTAAGAAAGGTATTTTTTTATAAGACTATCTGAAGATACTTATAATGAAATTAGACCTCTAGGTCAATGACACATTGTCATTAATTAATATAAGAGGGTAAAACAGATTCAAATGAAGTGTTGAGAGGAGTTGTAATCCTAAACCTTTCTCATTGATTAAGTAAACTCTATTCATTTTCTTTGCTTTGTTGTGTTAATTTTAGCTTAATTTTAATTTTATTTTACAATATTTTCCTTGGTCATTTGGATAAGATTAGATTGTTTAAAATTTTGTAGTTAGCGAATTAAGTACAATTCCTTATGAGAACATACTTTACTCTTCATTATATTGCTTGTTAACGATACATACACTTGCAAGGTGATCTGACAACAACACATTATGACAATATGCCGTATTTAACTTGTCATTTTGCTACTCATGAATTGTATCGGTTGCTCCAACATTTCTAATTAACTAACTTTTTTTGCACTAACTTGGAAATTTTTTTTTATCTTAATCATCTTCACATTTAAACATGTATAATAAATAAACTATTGACAAAAAAAAGTAAGGAATATATGCAATTATACATATATATATAGACACAATTACACACATTAATTTACATTTATACATATTAATATACACATTTAATTATTTATCCAACTACAAACATAGTAAAATTATACCAAAACTAAATAATTACCTTGCCTACAAATAATATAGTAGTGTAACTCAAGTGTAGACGAGCTAACTGCCAAGAGAGGAGATGCTAGAGTTAAAATAAATAAAACATATATAATAATATAAATAAACTCTATATTTATTGTAAAAATTTATTAATTTATCATATCAATAATTATATAAATACACTAAACAATTATAATACACAATATTTATGAAAAATATTAATTAATTATATTGAATAATTAAAATACAATTACATTAATCAATGATTATTATTTTTTAATATCGAGAATTATATATGTACATTAAACAATTATAAAACTAAATTATACCCTCAATTTATTAAATAATTATATTAAACCTTGGAAATACAATTGTATTAATTTTAAATATTACTTAAAAAAATAAAAAAATTATATACACCTATACATATAACATATATGATCAACAAAAGCTTATCATTAAAATACATTTTTATTAATTACAAAATAATTGTTTTATACTATTAAGGATTATATGCACTAAATAATTACAATCCCTAAACAATTATATTACTTAAATAAACATTCTAACTAATTAAACCAAAACAATGAAAATTTTTGTTAAATAATTAAATCACTTATAAATTAAATAAATAATTATTTTGCACCAAATTAGAAAAAAAAATATAAGTAAATATATTTATAATACTTACAAAGAAGACAATCAGTATCACCACAAAATCATATAAATGGTAAACAAACCTGCAAAGATACAAACAAATATGTTAATACCAAAATATTATGCAAAATAGCAGCAAAATATAGCAAAAATTTAAAAAACAATGCCTTAAAATTCTAAAAAATTGGAAAAAAAATTGGTGGTTTGGGTTTTTTGAAATCGCAAAAACTGAAGAGGAAGGGGCACAATCATGTTTTTATAACCAAATTATTTGCAAGGAATACATTTTTTTGTGATGGAACTTCCATCAGAAATAAGTTAGGTGAAAATAAAATAATTTTTCATTGGAAATAGCATTTTCAATGGAATATTCTGTTAGAAATACTTATTTTCTACTGAAATTTGACATAATTTTTACAAAAGCATATAGTTTGGGTAGAAATTTTCCTAAAACCCTAAATTCTGTTGATAATGAGTTTTTGCGATGAAAATTTCGTCAATAATACACTTTTCGTGAGAAATACATTTCCCATGGAAATTTCGTCATAAATAATAATTTTTTGGGAAATATTCTTTTTTTTCACATGGATTTATTTTTCAAGGATTTAAATTTTGAAAATATTTATTTAATATTTTCTCTAATGAAAACTTTAGTTAGAAATATTAATTTTTCATCGAAGAAAGTTTTAATGTGTGTGTGGTGCACATGAATAGTGATGTGCTAACATCTTTTTCGATAGAAATTTAATATTTCCAACAAAAATCCATTGGTGATTCTCCAACTTATTTCCAACATCATTTCCATCAAAAGTAATCCATTCGATTGGAATTATCTTACTAATTTTAACAAAACTCTTTTGATGAATAATACTATATGGAATAATACTGTATCTTTCTTGTTGTGCAAATTAGTGGTGTGCAAATTTGTCAAGAAGGAAGTTATATGCTAGTAAGAAGTGTGCACTTAGTTCAAAATCAGGCACCATAACGGCGGTGCTATACTATTCTAAGATGAATGGTGCGGTCAGTAAAAATATAATAAAGATTTTAGATAAGATGACTAAGACCTACAAGGATTGGAATTAGAAATTACCCTTCGTACTCCATGTATGGTACCTTAATTCTGACATCCATGGGTGTCACTCCATGCTTACTAGTTTATGGGATGGAAGCCTCGTTGTCATCCAAGGAAGCCCATTCCCCCAATTTTCTTCTATTTTACCTATATTTCCTCAGTAAAATGCTTATTATATTTAGGGCCTATACAATGCTATGGCTTTCTTTATCTGCATTGGGCTGTTAATGGTACTATAATTTTGCTCATGTAGTTAAAGGAGTCTTGATTTGTCCTTTATTACATAGAATTAGTCTTGTCACTAGAACTTGTAATGGATGCTGCAAATCACTCTCTTTAACACATGGTTTATAAGATTCACGTTGCTCATGAAGGTTTTACCTAAATTTTCTAATTTCTTAAATGTATGATTTTGTAAATCCCAAGTTTCAGGTGGCACAACAAACTTTAAAATGGCCAAGGAGAAGGTGATGTTCAAGAAGAAAGAATGGGTTCCAAAAGGCCTTTATATGTAGAAAAACCATTTTTTTATAGCAAAAACCTAGGGAAGGCAAGGTCCTTTGTGCCTGCTCTTCATTGTAGGAGAATTTTTTTTTTTTATTTTATATATGTGATGTGCATGCTCTTTTGTATTTTTGTATCTGAGTAATTTATTTTTTTTCCCTTACAAACAATTTGGTACCGGTATGATATGGTATGGTATATTTTTGTATATCCTAATACCTAGCAAATGCTAGAACTTCTGGAGTAATATAATGAAGCAATTTGTGAAAAATAAATGTTTTAGATGATTGAGAAAACTCCTATTGATTATGTTATCTGAATTTTTTTATTTCTTTTAAATATTTGTGGTTGATATTTTTATTTCAAAAAATTCAAGTTTGAGTATAAAATGTATGTTTTTTCAAATATATGAAAAAATTTTAAAAAGTTGATCATATCCGTATTGGACATGTACATAATGCTTACCTTTGATTTTGATTTTGAGTAACATTGTGTTCCGGTACTAATACTATATAGATTGATTGATAATAAAATATCAATTCAAATTGTAAAACCCTAATTTCAGCCTATATCGGAATTGAATTTTAAGCTTAAAAGCCTAAGTCTAAAATTTCTAGCCCATTATTCATTTAAAGGCCAAATTTTAAAAAATTTAAACCATTTGTTCAATTAATGCACAAAAATTAAATCCAACTCAAAAACTCAATCAAAGGTTAAAAAGAATAAGTGGAGCCTCAATAATTTAAATGCAAACTATATATAAATCGACTAAGTTATTTATGGATAAGGCTGGACTGCAGTTAGAAATTTTTTTTAGATTTTTTATGCTTGCTCTAATAGGGTTTTGTTTGATCCGAAAGTTTGAACTACTACTTAAATATTAATAAAAATTAAAAAAATATTTTTATATTAATACATATAAAATTAAATTAAATTAAAAATTTTATTATTAGATAATAATTCAAACCGAGACGAATTCAAATTAAAAAAACTAATGTCCAAGACTTGAGTAATCCGACCTATCTACCTAAAAATATTTTCTTTAAGAAGGAAACATCATTTAATTATTCTTAAAAGTAGCAATCACATAATCAATGGCATTGTTTAGATTTATTCAAAAAAAAAACCCATCGTTTAATAAAATAATCTTAAAATTAACAATCACATAATCAAAGGCATTGTTTAGATTTTTTTCAAAAGAAAAAAAAAACATCGTTTAAGAAAATGAGAGTCCTAAAATGTCCCAAGTTCCAACCCCATTGCTGGTAAGCAGATTAACAATCGTAGCATGAGAGAGCAAGGCAACAAGCATTTAAATCTTAGTCAAGTTTCCTCCATT
>JBBYHK010035121.1:0-51547 GCA_038382065.1 Adansonia grandidieri | reverse complement strand
GCATAATTTCATATGATTCTTATAATTTTTAGATTATTTTATTATGTAGGGACTAAAATGAAAATTTAAAAAAGTGTTGGGACAAAATAGCAAAATTTCATATTTAGGGGGCAAAATGGATATTTTACCAGTTTTAGAGATTTCTATTATTTATATGGCCTTCTATAAGGATATAGAAATTTTCAAAACTTTTTGTATTTATTCACTCTTTCTAATGATACGAAATGTAATTTTCAAAAATTTAGGGGTTTGATAGCAAATTTTGCATTTTAAGTCAAACATAAATTTTTAGCTTTTCCATTTAGACTAAATTCTTCTACTTTCCATCATTTTAGGTCATTTTAAGGTCTATTAGGGTTATCAGGATACTTTCATGTCGAAGGTAAACCCTAGGGGCATTTTCGTAATTTAACTCATTGAGATGCTTTTACGCCAAAGGTGAATATTTTAGGATTGGTTTAGCCTTCCAAGGTTATTTTAAGGTCCATGTTAACAGGTTATTTTCATGTTGAACGTATACCTTAAGGGTATTTTGATAATTTTTTTCACAGGATGCTTTTAGGTCAAAAGTGCATATTTAGGATAGGTTCACCCTTTTTCTTAATCATTTTCAAGTCCATTAGGATTACTAGGATACTCTCACGTCAAAGGTATATCTTAAAGGCATTTTGGTAATTTTTTTCACTTAGTGCTTTTAGGCCAAAAGTGCATATTTGAGATAGGTTTACCCTCTGTTTAATCATTTTCGAGTCCATTAGGGTTATCGAAATACTTTTATGTCAAAGTTATACCCTAAAGGCATTTTGATAATTTTTTTTACCAAGATTCTTTTAGGCCGAAAGTGCATATTTAGGTAGGTTTACCCTTTTTCAATCATTTTCAAGTCCTTTAGAGGTTACCGGGATATTTTTATGTTAAGGGCATTTTTGTAATTTTACATTAAAACCAAGTCCTATAATGTGATTACTGAGATACTTTTATGTCGAAAGTATACATTAGGGTTAGGTTCATCATTTAGACCATTTTCAGGTCTTAGATTATTTTATTAATATTTTAATAAAATTAAAATTTTTGAAAATTAAGGCAATGTCTCCAATGTTAAAATAGTACGTAAAATTTCTACCAGAATATACGAAGGGTTCTATAGATTATTTTAGTAACAAGATATCCTTTTCAAATAGAAAGTCAGGATTTTTCAATTTCAGGAAAATAAAACCTTCCGCATTCCACATGGTTCTCCAACAGGATATGGTAAAGAATTCATGTCCACTTGGTTCCTCGGAAGGGTACAAATAATTTTGTGATTTCAAAATGTAATAAAACCCGACTTTCTTGGAATAATAAATTTTCTTAATAAAATATTATGAAAATTATAATTAAATATCGAATATTGAAACTGAATAAAAATCAAATTTATTTTAACACATGATCAATAAGGTACTGGTTGCCAGGCATCACAAGAAGGTCGACCCTTACTTGTGATTGTAATCAACTCTCGGACCCTTTCAAGCAATCTCTAGTATGAGCTCAGAGCTCGGAGTTTGTTTTTATGGGTTTCGTAATCCTTAAAATATAAACTCTGGCAAGTGTCCAATCTTACCTAGCCAAAACAGATTGGTGATGACTCAAAAAAAGTGGTCATTTTGTAATGACTATTCAGAGAAGTCGGGTGAGCGATTCATCTCGACAACTCAGTCCTCAGGTATGAAAAATAAAGTATAATAATCATGATATAGGCCTCTAGAAATAAAAGGAAATATATATAGACATTTATATAGAGACAATGGATATATTCACTATTTTAAGTTGGGCTAGTTAGGATTCGTATCTGGGCCACGCTGCAAGAAGGGACTAACTTTGTTAACATTAAAAATTTTGTTTCATAGCCTTCCATACTTGGCTGAGAGGTTTATATACTTTTAGGAGTGTGTTTCATGTGTTTTTAACATGTTGAAATACATTTTTTAGCCTTTAAGGGCCTTTTTGTAAGTTTAAAAAGTTTAAGGACTAATATGGAAAAAGAAAAATTATTTCAAGGCCATGAGTACTTGACCAAATGCTTATAGTGACTTTTGGTGTGATTTCCATGATTTTTGTGATATGCTTGATTTTTTTTATGATTTTCACTAGTGTAAGGACTAAATTGAAAGAATGGAAAAGTTTTAATTTCATTACGAAAATTCTCTATTTAGGGTATTTTGGTCGCTTTGGAATATTTCTAACATTCCTCCGATCTTCTAGAGGGGTGAAAATAGTATTAAAACTTTTTTGTATTTTTTTGGTTTCTTGTTAGGGTATGAAATGTAATTTTCAAAAGTTTAGGGACTTAATTGTAATTCTTGCTTTTTTGGTCACCTTTGATATTTTAATTACCCATTTAAGGTAAAATAACATTTCCTATCGTTTTAGAGTCCTTAGAATTACTAAGATGCTTTCAAGATGAAGGTAGTCCCTAAAAGCATTTTAGTAATTTTTGTTTAAAACTAAGTCCAATGTAATCATCGAGTTTCATTTCTGATAAAGGTGTGCATTACGGTTGGGTTCATATTTTGTAATCACTTTAGAGTCCTTAGGATAGCCGGGATGTTTTTAAGACAAAGGTAGTCTTCAGGGGCATTCTAGTAATTTTCCTTTGGATAGAGTCCTATGTAATCACTGAGATTTTTTTATAACAAAGGTGTGCATTAGGGTTAGCTTCATCTTTTATGATCATTTTTTAGTCTCTTAGTGGTACCGAACTACTTTTATGTCGTTGGTATACTCCAAGGGCATTTGGTAATTTTACATTCAAATCAAGTCCTTTAGAGATACAAGGATACTTTCATGTCAAAGGTACTTTAAATGACACTTTAGTCTTATCGACCACATTTGGATCCTTAGAGTGAAGTTTAGTATTTTCTATTTAAATTGAGCCTTAGAGTTATTTTTTATTATTATTAATAAAATTGAAATTTTTGCAAATTAAGGTAATGTCTCTGAGTTAAAATAGTATGTAGAATTTCTTCCAATACGTGAGAGGGATTCAACAGATTATTTTGATAACGAGATATCCTTTTTAAAAATGAAAATCAAGGTTTTTTAAATTTTCATAAAATAAAACCTTTTGTATTCCTCCAATTCTCCACCGGGATACAAAAGATACTTTATTTAAAAAAAAAAACCATTAAAGTATTCCTTAGGCTTGCATCAGGGTAAGAAAGAGAATGATAAAAATTTTTGTGTTCTTTTGGTCTTTAGAAAGGTCATGAAACATATTTTGATTTTCAAAAATATTAAAAACTTGATTTTCTCACACGAATAATAAATTGTTTTGTAGAATATTATATATGCGAAATATAATTAAATATTAGATAAAGCAACCAAATGGAAAATCTAAATTTAAGTTAACTAGTAATTAATAAGGTACCGATTTCTAGGCATCATGAAAGGTTGATCCTTACTCGTGATTGTAATTGACTCCCAGATCCTTTCATGTGATTTTTGGTATAATCGTGAACCCTGGAGTTTGTTTTTAAGGGTTTTAAAACCCTTAAAACATGAATTCTGATAGGTGACCAATCTCATCTATCCAAAATAGATTGTTGGGGACTCCAGAAAAATGAACAGTCATTTCATAATGACTATTTAGAGTTATGTTATGTAAGCGATTCATCTTGATGACTTATTGCCCAGACACGAAAAATAAAAAATAATATTAATAATGATACGAGCCCCTAAAAATAAAAGAATAATGATATATAGATTTATATAGGAACGAGGGGTATACTCGTCATTTTAAGTTAGGCTAGTTAGGATTCATATTCGTGCCATGTTGCGACAAGCCTTCTTACTGGTGAGGAAAAAAGATAAAGAAAAGAAAAAACAAAAAGAGTGAGAAAAAGGAAAGTAAAGAAAAAATAGTTTGAGTCCTCTAATTTCCTTATTTTTTCTAGAAATATTTGTTTGAATTTTAAGAATTTTTTTCTTTATTTTATTTTTTAGGGGTTTCTTTATACTAATCAGCTTGAAGAAATTATAATTTTAATTCACACCTTAATACCTGACTTTTTCCTTACCTTTAAATTAACTCTGTTTAGTTTAATTTCATTTCTCTTTTTTTTATATATATTTAAAAGGATTGAGTAATTTGTTTCATCCTGCATGATGTATGGAAACACTCTCTGAAGAAAAAGGGATGGCAATAAATCCTTGAAATGTTATAAGGATCGCAAAAGGAGTAATTTGTAATAAAATTCAATGAGCTAGAATGCAATCATAATACTAGGATTTAGGACTATGAATTTTACATAAAAATTTCTAGTTTATAAAATAGCTTTAAAAAATTAAATTCAGATAATAATTTTAAATTGTTAGCAACATTATTAGGGGGTTTGGTTTGGATAATATTTTGTTACCTTTGATAATAGGATTACACCTACAAGATGTCTTTGACACATTCCCAGTAACATGCCATATCTATATTTGGTTTAGAAAGCCTTAGTATAAGAATTTTTTTATTTGATTGATAGATATATTGTTGAAGAGTTAACTGAATATAAGCTAATTACTATTACTTGAATTATAGGAGTTCCTAGCTGTACACACTGTGTAATTGTTGTAAATGTAAGATAATAGCTGTAGATTTACTCTGATTTATTTTGTAACTATTTTGATTAATTCTATAGGATTATTTTTCCTTATTTTCTCCATTTAAAGCCTATAAATAGGTTACTTGTAATAGTCTCTATCTGTGGTAATAAAATATCAGAAAATTCTAATCCTACTCTCTTTATTTTAATATGGCATCAGAGCCTATCTATCTTTATTTTTTACCTAATCACCACCTATTTTTTCTATCCTAGCAGTTTTTTCAGAACCTTTCTTCTCTGAAATAGTGCTTTCTTTTTACTATGTCTAACAAGTCTAAGACCTCCACTAATTCTTCCCACATCCCCACCAATGTTTCAAGAAACCTTAACTCTCTCAATTCTGAATCATACTCTATTCAAATCACCAGTATTAGACTGAATGGTGACAATTTTCATCGCTAGTCCCAATTTGTTCGTATGTACATTGAGGAAGAAGAAAAATCAAATATTTAATGGTGGATAAAAAGGCACCAGTAACCACAGATCCTATGTTTGCAACCTAGGATGCAAAAAATTCCATTTGGCGTGCCTTATAAATTCCATGGATGATGACATCAGCTCAAATTATATGTACTACCTGACAGCAAAAGAACTCTAGGAAAACCTTAACCAGATGTACTCTGATTCTGGTAACCAATCATAAAGCTACGAACTTCAACTAAAGCTTGGTGAGATCCCATAAGGAGGAGATACTATCACCAAGTATTTTAATTTCTTAAAAGGTTTGTGGCAAGATCTAGACATGTATAATGACTATGAATAGAGTTCTCCTAATGATTACAAGCATCATAAGAAATTGATTAAAAATAACTGAATTTTTAATCTTGCTAGTCTAAATGTTGAATATGATGAGGTTAGAGGAAGAATCATTGTAGACAACCTCTTCCTTCAATTAGAGAAGTTTTTTCTAAAGTAAGAAGGAAAGAAAGCCAAAGAAAGGTTATGCTGGGACAAAAAGTTGACGAAAGTTCTATGGAGACATCTACTCTTGCAGCATCTAATGCAAATAGGTCTTGTACCAATCAGTGGAGATTTGATGAAAAACAAAAAATAGATGACAAATCTTAAGTTTGGTGTGACTACTGTAACAAGCCTCGTCATACTCAAGAAACCTGCTAGAAAATCCATGGAAAACCTACAACCTGGAAAAGCAGCAAAACTGGTAATAGATTTAATTGTCCTACTCCATCTGCTAATGAAACTAAAAGTAGCCCCTTGAGCAAAGAGTAGATGGATCAACTCCTAAAACTGCTAAGATCTAATCCGTCTTCGAGTATTCCTAATAGTTCCTTGGCAAAAACAGGAAGTATATCTTTTGCGTTTTCTAGTAGTTTTATTTCTGCCCCTTGGATCATTGATTCATATGCATCTAACCATATGACTAGTTTTTCACATTTGTTCAAATCCTATTCACCTTGTTATGGGAATTAAAAAGTCAAAATTGCTGATGGAAGTTTTTCACCTATTGCAAGAAAAAGTCTTGTTAAGATATTAGAAAAAAATAACTTTAAAATATGTTCTTCATGTTCCCAATCTTTCTTGCAACCTTTTGTCAGTTAGCAAACTTTCTAAAGATTCTAATTGCATCATTACCTTTTTTGATTTTCACTGTGAGTTTCAGGAGCAGAGCTTGGGGATGATGATTGGCAGTGCTAGAATGGTTGATGGTCTTTACTACTTTGATGACAACTCTAAAAATAAAAAAGCTCATGACTTGAACAGTAGTATTAGTTCAATTCCTGCTCGTGAATAAATAATGCTTTGGCATCTTAGATTAGGACATCCTAGTTTTCCTTATTTGAAATAGTTATTTCTTGCATTGTTTAAAAAATTGGATTGTTCTAGTTTTCAATGTGAAAGTTGTCAATTATCTAAAAGCCATCGTAATTCATATGCTTTAAAACCATATTTTGCATTAAAACCTTTCTTCTTGATTCATAGTGATGTTTGGGGTCCATCTAAAATTACTACTTTATCTAGCAAAAGATGGTTTGTCACATTTATAGATGATCATACTCATCTATGTTGGATTTATTTAATAAGTGACAAATCTGAGGTGGAAACTATTTTCAAAAGTTTTTATAACATAGTGGAAAACTAGTTTTAAACAAAAATCAATTTTTTCCATTCTGACAATGGTACATAATAATTTAACCCTTGTTTGGAAAACCTTTTCAAGGAAAAGGGTATTCAACATCAATCCACATGTCGTGATACACCTTAACAAAATGGCATTGCAGAAAGAAAAAATCATCATTTACTTCAAGTAGGTAGGGCTACAATGTTTTCCATGCATGTTCCAAAATATTTATGGGGGTAAGCTATTTTAACAGCCTCTTTTCTTATTAATAGACTACCTACTCGCGTATTGAATTATATGACTCCTATAAACTGCCGAAGAAAGTTTTTTCCTAAAACTAGGATGGTTTTAGATTTATTGTTAAAAGTGATCGGCTGTACTGTTTTTGTTCATATACCTAGTGATCTTCGATCTAAGCTTGAACCTCGTACTGAAAAATATGTTTTCATAGGATATCCCCATAATAAAAGAGGATATAAATGTTATAATCCAAAGACAAGAAAAATTCATTTTAGCATGGATATTTTGTTTTTTGAAATGAACCTTATTTTAACAAAAATCATCTTCAGAGGGAGAACAAGACTAGTGAAGATCATTTTTAGGAAATTTTAGCACCTTTGCCAAAACTTTTTTCTCCTAATTTAAGCATTAAGGAAATAAATGTCATAAATAACGAAAATCAAGAAATTGTTAATCTATCATTGCCAGGTATAAGTGTATCGTAAATAGAGGAAGAAATACTACAACAAAATCAAAATGATCCTGCTCTAGAGCTCAAAGTGTACAGTAGAAGGAGAACTCATCATCAAAGTAAAGATCAGACATTAGTTCTAGCACAACACCAATCACTAACTCTAAATTCTAACTCTTTGGATCTTTCAGGTGATATTTCTATTCCAAATTCAATCTCTCCTTCCGAGTGAGTTCTTAAGCATGATTCTTTAGATCTTGATGTTCCTATAGCGCTTAGGAAAGAGTCAGATCATGTACCAGACATCCTGTTGCTCAACATTTGTCATACCATAGACTCTCAAAAACCTATAGGGCATTTACTTCTAAGATTTCTCATTTGTTTGTTCCAAGACATATTTAGGAGGCTCTTAATCATCTAGATTGGAAGTTAGTAGTTATGGAGGAGATAAATGCACTAAAAAAGAATGGCACTTGGGAAATAGTTGATCTAACAAAAGAAACCGAGATGTAAATAGGTATTTACTGTCAAATGCAGGGTTGATGGGAGTGTAGAGATGTACAAGACAAGACTTGTTGCAAAAGGGTTTTCCTAAACCCATGGAATTGATTACCAAGAAACATTTGCTCCAATAGATAAGGTGAATTCTATTCATGTGTTGCTCTCACTTGCAGTGAATTTGAATTGGCCATTACACAAGTAAGATATAAAGAATGCATTCCTAACTGGAGACTTGGAGGAAGGAGTGTTTATGGAATTACCACATGGTTTTGAAGATAACTTCAACAAAAATAAAGTGTTAAGATTAAAAAAATCCCTTTATGGCTTGAAACAATCTCCTAGAGCTTGGTTTGAACAATTTGGGAAAGCTGTCAAGGGTCTTTAGGTATTCACAGAGTCAAACTGATCACACTATGTTCTACAAGCATTCAAATAAAGGTAAAGTTGCAGTTTTAATTGTATATGTTGACATAATTTTGACAGGTGATGATAGTGTTGAACTTAAGCGGTTAAAGAGGGCATTGGCAAATGATTTTGAAATTAAAGATCTAGGCGCCTTGAAGTATTTTCTTGGAATGGAATTTGCAAGATCCAAGAAAGGTATTTTTGTTTCACAATAGATTTGTTAAGGTGCAAGACTACTGAAACACCTATTGAACCCAACCTAAAACTAGAACTAGCTAAACTTAAAGATGTATTAAACAAAAATCAGTTTCAAAGGCTTGTTGGGAAACTGATTTACTTATCACATACATGTCCAGATATAGCATTTGTTGTTAGCGTGGTGAGCCAATTTATGCATTCGCCTGGACAAGTTCACTTTGATGCTATTTATAGGATTTTGAAATACTTGAAAGGAACATCGGGAAGAGGTCTATTGTTTAAGAACCGCGACGCAGCCATTTACAGATTGAAGGGTACATGGATGCTGATTGGGCAGGAAGCATAACTGATAAAAGATCTACTTCTAGGTACTGCACATTGTTGATGGGAATTTGGTCACATGGCAGAGTAAAAAACCAAAGTGTTGTTGCAAGAAGTAGTGCAGAGGTTGAATTTAGATCAGTGGCTCATGGAATTTGTGAAGTGTTATGGATTAGAAAACTCTAAAAAGACTTAAAGATCTCTAGTCCATTACCTATGAAGATTTATTATGACAATAAAGCAGCAATTTCCATTGCTCATAATCCAGTTTTTCATGATAGAACTAAACATGTTGAAGTCGATAAACACTTCATCAAAGAAAAACTGGAGAGTGGATTGATTTGTATGTCATATGTTTCTACCAAGGAGTAAGTTGTAGACATTTTAACTAAAGGATTAAACAAAAGACCGTTTGAGGACTTAATTAGCAAGCTGACGATGGAAGATATTTTCAAACCAGCTTAAGGGGGAGTGTTGAAGAGTTGACTAAATACAAGCTAATTACTATTAGCTGAACTATAGGAGTTCCTAGCTGTACACACTGTGTAATTGCTGTAAATGTAAGATGATAGCTATAGATTTACTCTGATTTATTTTGTAATTATTTTGATTAATTCTGTAGGATTATTTTTCCTTATTTTCTCCACTTAAAGCCTATAAATAGGTTACTTGTAATAGTCTCTATGTGTGGTAATAAAATATCAAAAAATTCTAATCCTATTCTCTTTATTTTAATATATAAAATATTCCTAAATTGCATCATTTACTAAATTACCCTATAAGCAAAAATAATAAAATTTTTAAGGTACACATGATTAACTTATCAAACCAATATAATACATAGAAAATTTAATTAAAAACTAAAATATATTAAGGATGGAACATTTTTATGTACTAACAAAAGAAAACTATTATTTAAGTCTCAAAAGAAAACTATTATTTAAGTCTCAAAATAATGCTACAAATAAAGTAATACATAAGTTTTTCAAATTTACAAGAAAATAGAAATCATTTGCAATATTCAAACTAAGCAAAGTTGTGCAAACTCAAATGCAAAATCCCATCAATCATTTATTATAATAAGAACAAGATGTATAATTACGACTGCTTATATCACTTGAAATTTTTTGACATGTTTCTTTTCGTTGTTTTATCATATTTAAGTTCCAATTCTTTAGAAATCCAATTTTGCATCTCCTCAATTGTTATACATCTTGTGATGGGCACTAATAACCCAAGACTCATCCTTTAGCTTCATCCTAAGTATTATAAATACTTAGCCTACATTCGAAAAAACATAGTACTTTTCAATCATTTAACAAAGACATTTTTTGCTATTGGAAATGGAATTGAAATGTGAACAACAAAGTGATGAATGCTACTATAAAAATCAAAGCATACTAGAGTATATGATAAAAATCTATTTGCTTAACAAAGACCTTATATACAAACAACCTTGGAGCGTTAAAAGCTCTCTAACCTCTTGCTTTTTTTGTAGGTTGATTCTAAACTCATCAAGGAGATGAGATGAACAACTTTTTCTAGCAGCCAAATAGAGCTTGGTTGGTAGATGAAATGGAATTAATATTAGTAAAAAATCAAAAATAAAAAATGGACCAAAAAATTTAACATTTTTGTATATTACATATATAGCTTTGCTATATCATATGTAGCAAAGGTAGCTTACCCTTTGTATATTATATATGGCTTCTACCTTCCACTTTCTACTGAGCTAATTGCTTAACTGCTACACCAATTTCTAATTTTGGTTCTTTTGGGTATCAATAATTAGACATAGCATAAATTTAAAGTGTCTATAGCTAAAACTGAGTCAACTACTTACCTTCTATCAATGTATTTCCCTATGCACAAATTTGATGCTGACTTGAGAAGAGTTCAAATATTTTTATAACATTACCCCATGTATTACCCAATACCAAACATATATTTTTGTTCTTTTGTATGTGCCATTTATCGATCGTTGACCACGTATATTTATCATATAATTTGACATTTATCATAGAAACTAGAATTGATGATCATAGCAAATGACCAATCAATATTATCAATATAATTAATTATCATTAATTTAACCCATGCAAATGATAGTTATAGGGATGACAAAGCCATTAATATGGATATTTTACAATGCTTAAATTTTAAAGGTTAGAGAAAATAGAAAAAGGCTAGAACCTAGAAACAATTTAGCAATATATGCAAGCAGTTCTAACAAAACCACAAAAATGAAAGTTTGTAGCGGCTTTTCACAAGTCATCCATCTAATTCTACCTATTACATCTATATATGAGTAGTGTATATGTTCAAGGGTAGTTGGTCTTGAAATATAGATGGAATATAATCAAATAAAAATCTCTTCATCAGTTAACTTAGCTAGTAACTCAAATTCGTATAATGAACCCACTAATAGGCACCTCGTAATTACTTTACAATAGTATGTCAAAACTTATATTAATTCAACAAAATTTAAAATTAATGCAAATTTTAATATGCATTAATAACTTAAATTATATTATTACTAATCTGCAAACTTATTATGTAAAAAAATTACAAAGGATTTTTTTGGAAAAAATGAAAAAATTTTCAAAATAAAGATTTATTAAGGAGATGAAGGGAAAAAAATATAAAACAGCTACAACTGCTTTATTTAGGAAGGAATAGGATGGATAAATATCTTTTATCAAAACTTAAGCAAGGATATATGAATATCTCTGAAGTAAATAAATAATCAATGAAAATATTAGAATTATAGCCTTTTCATAAAGGTGAGATTTCTTTTTCAGAAGGAGACATAAAAGCAACCTAAATTCAAGCCCTAGTAAATCCCAATATCAAAATTTATAAACCAAAATCAAACCCTAAAACCCTAAATTCAAACCTTAAATCCTAATTTTAAAACTTTAAAAATGAACCCAAGTATCGATGAGAGGTGGAGGTAGAGACGAGGTCAATGACTTAAGTAATAAATGAATTAGATTTCCAAGCCCAAAAGATTATAGTGTCAATCGAGAGGTGGAAGTAGAGAAAAGGTTGACGGCTTAAGCAACAACAAAAGCTGACTGCATAGACTAAGGTTTTAGAAAGCCAACTAAAAAGAAAAGAGATTGTTTTAATAAGGTAAAATAGTCTAGAATATAAAATACAAGGGGTAAAAATGTCATAACTTTTACATTTCAGATGAAATTTTACATAACCTCAAAAAAGGTAGTTATGACATTACCTTTATAATACACAATTTTAGTTTTGCAAGCAAAATACAATATCAAGCTTGGAAAATGTTTTTGAGACAAACATGGTAATGTCATAATGAAATAATATGTTACCTCTGATAATAAATATTAACTCGATTAAATGCCTTGTAAGTGAGTTAGAATGCAATCGTAATATTACAAGCAAATTTAAAATTTAAAAGCAACTTAAACAAATTGAAGTCAAATAATAATTTCAAATTATCATCAACATTATTATGCAAAAAATCCTTTTTTTTAGGGAGCAATTATATTGCCTCATATTAATACTCTCCATTTATCAATAAATATCATGGCTTAGAAAAAAATCGCAACTACAATGTTTGAAAAATTTTAAATAGAAGGATAATTAATTTTTATTTTTTGTTAGAAATTATTGCTCCAAAGATCTTGAAGATATGCTGAATAAATTTGAACTTTTTCTTAAATAAATTCTAGAATCTAGTTTGGAAATTTAAACATACATTTAAAAAAAAATTGGAAGTGGTAAATTTCTTGCAGATCGAAAGAACTTTTAATTTTTTAAATCTTTCATAAAGTATATAACTTTTTTAGAATTTTAAGGTATTTATTTTTGAAATCAACATTTTTGGAAGAATACCATTAACGAATGCCTATATGCACCTTTTAACCATTGAACTTTTTTTTGAAAAGTTTTTATATCAAATCAATACTTTCATAGAACTTTTTTTAAAAAATAAGAATTACATAATTTGTTTCCTTTTGAGAATCTTAACAGGTTCCTCTAGCCTGCTCCTTTTGGAATTGTGGAGCTACAAAGACTTTGTTTTGAATATCTTTATTTTCTTCTATCAAAAGGCTTGGAAAGCATTCTACACTTAGCAAAGAGAGAATTCTAAATGAAATAACCTATTTATGTTTATCTATATATCATTTTAAGGAATAGTACTCAAAGATACCTTCAATCTTTTATTGCTTAGAATTAAAGTTGAGAATTTTTTATTGTAACATTTTAGTTTTTATTTTAGGTGCTTAATCATGAAAAAATGGAAAAAAGAATGAAGATTATTACGAGAGTTCATGTTTGTCTTGTTTGAGGGATAGGAAAATGGTGAACAAAAAGCTTTTTTTGTGAACCAAAGCATCAATATCAAGTATGCTAATGAGGAAAAAATGTTTGTGTTGCCCAATCACAAAAAGGGTAAAGATTATTACGAGAATCCTTGTTTATCTCATTTGAATGATGAACTTTGATTCTAAGGAAAATAGTGCGAAGAAAAGCTTTTATTGGGAAACCAAAAGATCAATATTGTGCATCCTAATGAGAAAATGTGTTTCTATTGCCTAATCACGAAAACAATGGGGGTTATTACAAGAATCTATATTTTTTTCATTTGAGGGATGAACTTTGATTCGAGGAAAATGGTGGAAAGAAAAGCTTTTTTTTTTTTAAACTAAAGCATTAATATCATGTATCCCAATGAGGACAATGTGTTTTTGTTGCCCAATCACAAAAAAAAAAAGTAGAGATTTTAATGAAAATCCATGTTTCTATTATTTGAGAGATGAATTTTGATTCTAAGAAAAATGATGGAATGAAATGCTTTTCTTAGGAAACCAAATGATTCATATCGTGTATTCCAATAAAGAGAATATGTTTTTGTTGCCCAATCATGAAAAAATGGAGAACATGATGAGAATCCTTATTTGTCTGATCTGAGAGATGGAATTAGATTTTGAGAAAATGGGTGGAAAGAAAAGCTTTTTCAGTGGAGCCAAAGCATCAATGTCGTGTATCTCAATAAGGAGAACATTTTTCTATTGCCCAATCACGAAAAGAATAGCTATTAGTATGAGAATCTATATTTTTTTCATTTAGGGATGAATTTTGTTTATAAAGAAAAACGTGAAATGAAAAGTTTTCCTTGAGAAACCAAAGAATCAACAGCATATATCCCAATGACTGGAATGTATTTATGGTCCCCAATAAAATATCGAAGGTTTATTTTTATTGCTTGGTAAACTTGGAAGACTTATTTTGATGTCTTATTTTAATTTAATTGGAGATAAATAGGATGACTTATATGTGAAATTTATTGGATTATCCCTTAGTCTTAAATTTGATTGGTCAAAAGTTGGTTTGATCGCCAAATTATTTTTATTTTACTTATCATAGATAAAAATGAAAATGTATAAATAAAATTTTGAGTGGGTTATGCAGTAATTTGGTTTACCAAATAGCATATTTTTACTTTGATTTGCCAAATGATTTAATAAATCTTCAATTAATTCATTTAACAACATTTAAAAATATTTAATTTGTCATCAAATAAAATTTAAAAGAAAATTTTGAAAGACAAGTGGCACTTCTTAGTTGGTTAAACTACTATTCTCCATGAATATAAGATTGAGCTGAAAATTACAAACAAGGGTGTGATTTGTTGGTGAAATGATATACTTTTAGCTTTAGTGACAAAAGTTAAATTACTAACAATTTAAAGTACCAAAAAATATTAAATAGATAAGTCAAAATTTCTTTGCTTTTTTCGTAGAACTCAACAAAATTCAAAGAGGAGCTAATATTTGATGAATGGTGTATTATCTATACTTATTAAAAAATTTTAATTAAATTGGTGTCACAAGTAATTTAACACCAATATCTGATACAAACTATTTTGCAAAACAGACCGAAATTCCAAAACACTAATTAAGGTTTAATAAACAAATGAAATGAAGGGTATTAATCAATATATGAAATAAATATTTTTAATTAATTTCATGTTTTAAAATTTGCACTCATTCAATTTAAAAACTGCACTTTCAAATAAAAAAACATTGTAGATGTAACAAAATCTAGTATTAAATGATTAAAAACAAAATATATATATTATTTATTTCTTTATTTTTTCACCCACATTGAGAATATAAAATTTTGAATATCAAAATTATTATTAAGTGATTAAAAACAGAAAATATAATTTTGAAATATCTAAAAATGGAAAGATAAAGAGAATCGGATAGAGGGAGTGTGTAACTATGAAGTAGAATTTAATTTGGAGAATCATATTTAAAGCCAAAAAAAAAAAAGGTGCATGTTTTCATTTGGATTTGGTATCGTTTGACATGCAACTGACGTATACGCAAGTGTGTGGGTAACACGTGTGGCGCAGTGGAATCATTTTCACCTCACCACATTCCCGAAATCTCACAGGACACTATGTTGGCAACTTCCTTTTTTTAATTTAATAATAATTTTATATATAATAAATAATTATAAATTTATAAAAATAAAATATATAATTATAAAAATAAATAAATAAATTATTGTTAAATAATGGTATTTTTAATATAAAATAATATATCCATATTTTTGAGTGAATAATTTTTTAATTTTAAAATATTAAATAAAATTAAAATTTAAAATTTTCATAATATAATAATTAATTGAATATTATTTTGTTAAGTTTTAATTTATGAAATATATAATAATTATATATGCACATATTTCAATTTAATACTTTTAATAATCATTATAATTTACATCACCACCATCGCTGCATTTGAATTCAAATAAATATCTCACCATTAATTTTTAATAATAATAATTAATCTCATTCTATGATTATTTAATCGAAATCAATTTCACTGTCTATCAAAATATGAGTTAACGATTTGGCCAAGCTGCAATCCCCTTCCTCACTCAAATCTGTATACACTAATTACTTACAATATATATATATATGTTCAGTAAAAAAAGAGAAAAAAGAAAGAAATGAAATATGTGAAAAAAGAAAATCCGCAGAAAAGGATTAAAAATTATATATATATTTGGTATTAATATAAAAAATAACAAAGAGATTATGATAAATAAACTTGAAAGAGCATTTTTATTTAAATTTTTTTAAATGCACAAATCCATTTATTTTCCTCTCGTTTATTTTTTCTTTACCAATCAATTGAAAAGAAAGTAAAAAAATTAAAGAAATATATTGCTTTCGTAGCATTCTATTTTTTCCTTCTTCCCTTATTTATACCAAACATCAAACATGGAAATGTTAATCTGTAAGTGAAGGTCCCTCCCCTCCCTTCTCCCCTAGTTCGAGTTTCTCAAGAAGAATGTGCGGTCTAAAGGATAACTCTATTCGTGCCGTGGACTGGATTGGATTGCCCAAATGGCATCACTGATATTTTTGCTTCTACTTCTTGGTCGCAGCTAAAAACTATGATTGGGGACTGAAGGAAACGTTGATAATGAAACATGATTTGGAGTTCATGTCGAAGGTTTTCGGATGTGAGAAAAGGATTCGCCTAATTGATATAATGGATTTCTTCAGCTTGGCCGGTCATGGAAACCATGGCCCTAGCTAAGGTACAACTAATTTATTCTTTTCTAACAAAAAAGCTAGGAATTCTGGAACTACAATCTTGCTTTCCAATAAAATCAAGAGGATAAAAAGTAGGTACAGTTTTCACACGCAGAATCTAAAATTACCAATCTTTCTCATTTAAAGATTCAAGCAAGAAAGATAAAAGAAGAATTCAACTCACAGATAGAGATATACAGTACTTGAAGTAATACATACAAAAAGACAACCTTTCAAATCTTGTATGAGTCTGGATCGTTTTCTGCCATCTTTTTCTCCTGGGGAATTCACCTTTGCAGCTGGCTGATGAGAAGAAAATTTAAGACTTTTGGGGAGCTGAAGTCAAAGTTCAAACAGCAGTGGTGGTGATATTGGGCGCCTGGGATGGAGACAATGCCAAGAAAAGGAGAAGAACCATTATCAGAACGGGAACGAAAAGAAGTATCGACGGTGGAGGTGGCAGCGAAGGTAGCAGAAGCGGCAGCACCAGCAGTGAGACAGCTAACGCTATCAGAACGATGATCCATCTCATAATAGTACTTAAAGCTATGATCTGCCAGTCAACGGCACCAAAATTTGCAATAAAATCCCGGCAGCTGATCATTCAGGCACTCTCATCCTCCTCCATAGCTGTTGATTAGAAATCCCTAGATTAGGACAAAGCTTGATCCGTAGGTTATATATAGAAGGAACTTGATTTTATTTATTTATTATTATTATTATTATTATTGTTACGGTGTTTAAAGAATGAATTGGAAAGTTTATTTATTTTTTATTACTGATGACCTGAAGCGTTGCTGTCCATAGTCGTAACCAGTCGGTGTACCCCACTAATTATTTTAATTTTTATTATTTTTGTTTTTTGTGTCCCAGTTCAGTTAACTGAATTTTGACACCTCTAAGAGTAGCTTTTAAATATTTGCATTTTCTTAGGCGCAAATTTACAACAAAAGCCTTGCATTTACTGTAAAATTTGTAAAATAGCTTTCTGTTTAGTGTTTACCTGGATTAATTTGCAGTATTTATATTACCTTCATTTCAAGTCTTATAAGATTTTAAACTTGTTTTCGATTTAGTTAACTTTTTTGGCCAAAATTTCAAGTTAGTTAACTACACTTTTGTTTTTATGAGATTTGCCCTAAACAAATAGAAATCACAATCATAAATTAATCGAATAATCTTCCATATACATATAACAACATACTACATCTAATTGAAAAATAAAACGTATAAATTAATAAATTGAACACATTAAATTTAATATAAAATTAGGTAGAACTCACTTATAATAATAATAATAATCATCATCGTCATCATCAAGAGAGTACTCTTGTAAAACAAATACAGCAAAATGATAACGAAAAGCACTGCAAATCTAATGCACGCTTATGTCCCATTTTTGCTAGTTTAACTGTACTTCGCCGAAATTCTTCAATAAAAAATGGTAAAATTTCCCACTAATTATGGATAATTTTAGATTATTAAAAACGAAAGGGCATCTATAACGTGAACAGATATATCTTAGTAAATAAACAATTTAGTATTTGATTATTGTTTATTTTTTCTTTCCAGTGGTTGATTATTCCAAAGGATCTTTAGGTTTTGTCCTTTTAGCCTTTGGCAAAATTTTCTTCCCTCCATCTTTCGTCTTTCTTTCTTTTTTTTTTTTTTTTTTTTTTTTTTTTTTTTTTCTCTTCAAATGCTTGTAATGTTTTCGGAAGCACCAACGTCACTGAGCTGAAGTTGGCAACAACTTCGCCATGTGACAAATAATACCAGCAAAGGAAATGCGTGTTTGAAATTGACTGGTGGAGTCCAAATTCCACCTATACGTGCATTTCCTTTTTGACATTTGGTTGGATTAAAGAAGGATAACAAAGTCATTTTCATTGCAACCGATTTGAAAACAAGCATCCGTTCTGGTCAGCCAAGAAAATTATAGGAAAACAGTGAAAATATCAAATATCAGTTAATGGTCCATGTTCATGCACGTCGCTTAATTGCTGAGAAAAGTTTGGAAGCAATAGGTAATTAACCCCACATGGACATTACCACATTACTCCGATGAATGGATTGATGGATGGAACCAAAAGGAGAAGAACATCCCCTTTTCCATCTAAACTTCTTCATCCAACTCTTCTGCCCAACATTCCTTCCTGCATATATACATTAATTGCGGGAGTCATTATTCACATACAACAAAGAATTGCTCTTGCTGCCTTTACATGATTTTGTCTCTTTCTCATTTTTTTTTTCTTACAAAATGATTTTAAGATAAGTGATGGACGGAGCCTTTTTCATTCCATAAGTTTCACTCTTTCCATCCTTTACATTGTGTTCTTTAGGAAGGAAAGAATAGAGCGGGAGAAAAAGCTTTTTTTTTCTTTTGTTACTTTTTTATTTAGTAGAAAAAAAGAAAGAGGGTAATAAATGGATTAATTTGCATACTAGTTTTCTTCTAAAGTATTCACATATACTATGTTTGGGTTTAGTGTTATAGGTTAAGTAACGCCAACTCAGTAGTTAAATTAAAAAAATAATTAAATTCATAATACTAAATAATAAAATAGAGGGTATGAACATAAGTTAATTTTTTAATTGTAATTTTTTTAAAAAGAAAAAGTTAATAACTTTTTAAAAAAACTATCTACTTTTGTTTAACAAAAATAGCCATGTAAAAAATACTTTTACTTTTTCCTAAAAAAACTAACATTTTATAATAAACTCTTTTTTTAATCATCTACTTTGTGGGTGTCCAAATTCTAGTTCTACTTATGCTAATGAGTTTATTATACAATTGTCTTCAAACTTTTTATCTCTTTCTATTTTCTTATCTAATTTATTTGTTGGTAATATATCTATGCTTCGAGTTAACCTCGTCGTTTTATGAGGAAAATAATGTATGAATTTATTTAGTTCATATCACTTGCAAATGTGAGAAACATTTTTCTTTGCTCCTATTGGAATCGAGCTCTCTATCGAAAGAACCATAGCATTGAGATACAAATCATTTCAGATTTGACACATAAGATGTTTTATTCTTTTGTGAATGACTAGTCACTAACAATAAGACCTTGATCACCTTAAGCAATAGCATGAATTTTGGCCCCTCTAGATATATCAACACCACCATATGTGCAGCATAGGTGGTGCTTCCATGAGTTTCAAATTGCCCTAAATCTCACATCAACAAGAAAAAAGTGCTTGCATTGTGCTACAAGGTACAGCTGAAATTAAAATACTCCTAAAGTATATTTATGATAAAACAAACATAAAGCTAAATAAATAACATAATTGATCATATAATTGATGTGAAATGATGTGGATGGCATATAATCATATAACATGCTAATAGGCTATTGAAAATGAAATACCAAAGAGGTAACTAGATGTAGATGGCATACTAAATATGATGCATGATACAATATACTGTTACCATCATGTAAAATTATCAAAATGGCTCTATCGTAGTTACATCATTTGGACTTCATACAATATCATAGCATTTGTATATAAGTTCAATGTAGTAAAGATACACTTATAGCTAAGCATAATTGATATGCATACAATGAAAGGAAGTTAGGGCTCATGCTTATCAAAATAAATATGAAATATTTAATCAAATTAAACATACACATTGAAAAGTAAATAGAGATATACTCAGATTTCCTCAGGATCTTAGGACTTCGAGAAATAAATATGGTCGATTTTGGTTGTTTTAAATATAGATTTGATAAAGATCTTACCTACTCAAAGACTCATAACTCTGAATGAGCCGATCCCTACATGATTGTTGCTATAACTTGGTTACTTCGATCTCTCTTTTGAAGCCATAAGTAGCACAAGCATCCTACCTCTAACAATGATCTATATAGATGGTTGTGAAGGCTTTCACTATGGTCTAATGGTTCTCCAGTGCTAGCTAAAAGGCTTGAACAGCGTTAAACAAAAGGTAGGAAGCAGTTGTCCTCTCTCACACACAACTAAGAACTACTCTTAAAAGTCATAGAGAAGTCGCAGAAATATGAGATAGCGGTACAAGAAAGCAGTAGTGATATGGCCATCATGGTTTCTTGCCTCCTATTAACATTATCTATACTACGTGAGTGCTAGATATAAGTTTTCCCACTTTTCTCTGGACCAAGAGTGATTCTAGACTATCAAAGGAGCAACTATCGCACTATCGATGTAGGGGGAGTAAGATTGCACCAATCATGGCTTAGAGATTTAGGGATGTGCTACCTAGGGTTTTTTTGTAGCCAAAAACTATAACAATCACCCAAAAATTCTTATGGATGTATATTTATACATCTAAAATTAGGGTAGGCTTAATTAATAGATCAACCGAGCCTATTTTTACCAAACCAAATGGGTGATGCCATAGGTAGTGCTATCAAGAGGATCAAGGTGAAACCTTTTTACCTAGCCCATCTAAGATTAGGCTTAAGTATTAACTATTTAATATCTTAGCCTAATCATACACTAATGGGGCCTATTAATGTTGGCCTAACTCATATCAAGTCCAAATAGGATTTGTTAAAAACAACGCCCATTTATCTTAATTAATTAATGTTTTTGGGCTAACCTCTATTTACATGTAAGAACATTTAATTGTTAATTAAATTATTTGACTAAGTAAAATAGTTTTACTTCATGTAAATATTATTAAATAATTACCAAATGATTATTTAATTTGTCAAAAATAATTATCTGGCCTAAAATTTAGATATCCCTATTGACATGTATACTATTAGACACAATCTCGATAAGACATTCTTATCTTTATTGCCACATTAAGACATCTCTAATTAGATCTTATAAATAGCTTTTTCTTTAATAATACTTAATTAAACTAATTCAATAAAGTTCTCCACATTATACCTTTTACTTAATTAAGTCATACATAATTAAATCTCATATTTAATTTAATAGCTCATTTTATTTTTTGTGACCAATTAGGTTCACAACATGTTGGCAATGAATATAATTAATCTTATTAATTATATATTCATAGATTAAGAGTAGGATCTAGTAACCCATCATGACCACCGAAATGTTGAAAAACCAATAAGACCTTTGAGAAACCTTTTAATAACAAGCGTTGTAATGTAATTTGGTCCTTTCACCAAGTATATCTCAAAAAGACCATGAGAATGGTGCAATGTCTACTCATATATCAATCCATACTAGTTCCTATAACCTTATGAATTTAGAGAAACTATTTATTCTAAATTCATCATGCATTGGCCAATGACTTTATCAAGCTAACCAAAGCCATGAACTTATGAGATATCTCTTTAATGTCAGTTGGAGTGGTGAATCCCTCTAGATCATCCATCCACCTTCATATGCTTCATGTGATACCTAAAACTACCTAACCTTTGGCATCCATCTACTGTGAACTCGTTCATGATAATCTCGAAGTATGACAGTCCTTATAAAAGGTGACTTGATATCATAAGTTAGTGCTAGTTACATGATTAGCACTTAAGAACATTTGTACTTTTTTGTAGACACTTGAGTGACAATACCAAATGGAGTTCTCACATAGGCCATGTTCAGTGAACTTGTTTCCACAAAAAAAAAAAACACCCACATGTTATCCCAAGTATCCCATATACTTTAACCCATGAAATCAGTTGTTTACTTTGTAAGTAAGAAGATGTACCACATGCTAATATTTGAGCATAGCCAATGCATTGTCTTGGCAATACAATGACTAGAAATAGTTTTAGAAACATGGCTTTGATGCATAAGGATATCATAATTGTAACTCATTACAATTCTTTTACAAGGCTAAATGTGTTCCATAGGCTTCATCCGCTTAGTAGTTCATGATTGTCAGTCACACTACTAACATGATGGAAAACCTTGTATCACTAAACTAAGTGATAGGTCTACATTATTAACTAATATCTGAAGGCCATTTGTGTTCTAGATATAGTCCAACCTTATACAATGATAGCATCTAAAATTAATTAAATATCATAAATATGGAGTGGACACAATTAAACACAGAAATAACCGAACTTCCCACAGATCTTTAGAAGGGAGTTAACGTGTAGTATATTTAAAAAATAGATTTGATAAAAATTAAATCAACAATCTGAGAAAGAATTGCCTAACTCTCAAATATCATAATTTGGAGTAATATCCAATCGAAGAAAGCCTAAAGGTAAGTTGCTTGGTGTTTGATTGGATCTTCGAGGTCACAAGCAACACACTTGTCTTGCCTACAATGGTAATCGACATGGATAAGAATGGGAGCCTTCTCAAGGATCAACGGTTCTCTAGTGCTAGCACGAAGATTTAATGAGTCTTAACTAAAAAATAACTGCTATCTGTTTTTTCCTTCACTTAATCTGAAACAATTTTGGGATAATGTTTTCTCTCATGGAATGGGAGAATGGCGTAACTAGAAAAGGAAAGAGGTGGCAACAATTGTGGATTCTTCCCTTTAGGGTGGCAACAGTTAGTTGAAAATTAGAAAGAAAACTAATTTTCTTAAAACCAACTCATAACAAAGGTGTTTTGATTCAACAACATGATTTAAATGTCCATCTTATTTGTCTTTTGGGCCAAATTTAACAACAATTTTCATTAGGACTTCTGATCAAAATTAAACTCTTTATATAGGTGAAACACTTTCACTTGCTAAGAAACTTCATTTTGATTCCAACTCTCTTCTCTATGGTGGCCGAACTAGTCCATAAAATGGCTCAAGGGGCTTCGGTCAAGGCATCATGTATTTAGACATGTTTTAAGCTTTGTAAACCATAGAATATTCAGTTAATTAGGTTTCTTTAGAGTTTAAATTAAATTAAACTCTTTTAATTATGAAATAAATTTTAGTTATCTCATATAATTATCATATAATTAAATAAAGATATATAAATAAGACCCAATTAACTAAATTAAATAATCCTTTTATTAATTTTAATCTAAATAAAATTCATAAATTAAATTAAAAATTTTTAATTTAATAATAATCTTATTTATATTAATTATTTAGATAATTAATATTTTGATAGGATTATTAAGGAATTTTGACTAGGATAATTCCGCCATATAATGTCTTAATTTAGACATTATCCATCTCGACATAGTATGTTTCAAATTAGACATTATCCATCTAGACATGGAATGTCTTAATTTAGACATTATCCAAACAAGACAATTTTATCCATTATGTCTTAAAAAGACAACAAAAGTTTAGATTTCACAAAATCTAATTTTTTGTCTTAAATTAATTATTAATTGAACTTTTCAATTAAGTCCTCCATTTAATCATATTTTATTTAATTAAGTCAAACCAAATTAAATCTCGATTTTAATCTGACTATATCATCTTATTATGTGTGACCCATTAGGTTCCCAAAATATTAGTAATGAACATAATTAATATCATCAATCATGTTCATAGATAAAGAGTAGAATTTTGCAACCCATCATGACCACCCAAATGTTGAAGAGTCAATGTAACCACATTGAAACCTTTCAGTAACTAGCCTATTAGTGTAATACAATCATGTCACCATATATCTCGGAATGAGCATGAATATGGTGCAGCATCTACTCATGCTTTAATCCATGGTTGATCTTACAACTTAAGATTAACGATCATGAATTTACGAGGAATACTTCCTCATAATTCACTTTGCTCTGGCCAAAGACTTTAATCTAAGTAACCAAGGTCAAAATCATTCGAGATATATCTCCAATGTCACTCAGAGTGCTAAATCCTTTCTGGATCACTCATTCATCTACCATATGGATCATGCCATACTTGATGTACACTACCTTAAGTATCCATCTATTATGGAACCTTTTTAAGCAAATCTAAGGATAACACTCCTTATATGAGATGACTTGGTATCTCAAGTTTAAGGAGTAGTTACACAATTGGAACATGAGTACATATTCCATTGACACTTGAGTGAATAATATCAAATAAAGTTCTCATACGGGCCATGTTCAGTGAACTACTTCCACAAAACAAGCACCCATATGCTATCCCAAATATTCCATATACTTTAACTCAAAAGACTAGTTGCATGCATCATATGTAAGGAGGCTAAACATATGCTAGTCTTTCTGAATTATCAATGCCCAATGTTGACAATATGATGACTAGAAACATTTTTTGAAACATAGCTTTGATGCAAAATGATGTCATAATGGTAACTTTTTACAATTCATTTGCAAGGCCACGGTGTTTCAAAGGCTTTATCCAATTAGTGTTTGTATAATAGTCCATCATGCCATTATCATGAAGGAAAACCTTTGTTACTGTGATATAGTAACATGTATATAGTTAATTGACTGTGTATCTTATGTCCTAATATGATTGGTTCAAGGGCATACACTAATATCTCCCACTTGCACTTGAAACTATCATATTGTTCGTAGTGTTTACTAATCAAAGGATATGTTAATTCATCCTTGATAATCTTTATTATCAAGTCATAAAACTGTTTGGATCATAATGAGACCTTGATTCCAATCATATGGCTGAGTTGTCTTATAACTAATGGAATCAACTTTAATTAGCTTATTAGCTAATGATCCAAAACTAATTAGTTTCACAAGCCTTGACAAAATGATTTGTTTGATGGCTTTCAGATATAAATACGTAATCCCTCTTATTGGAACTCTATCAAATATTGCATCCAAGAATTTATAACTTAATTTGTCACCTTTCATGAATATTAACTATTAATTATTCATGAACCCTTCTACTAAATCTTATGGTTGAGATTTCTTGTAGGGAATTCAATTCCTAGTTAAGTTAAGTTTTAGTTAATATAGGTTTTAAAGGTGTAGACCTAGTTGTAGAACGATTATACTAAGATTTATTTGAATAGAGGAAATTGAAAAAAGCACGGCATCCATATACCATCTATAGCAACTATGTGTTTAAAACACTTATCCAAAAAAAAAATTTCCTAATAATTAGTCTAAAATGCCAAAATACAACATTAGATGTTTAAAATAAATCATAAGAGTTTCTTATAAACTTTTTAAGATAGCTTGGCAAGCTTGATTTGCATCAACTAGGTTGCCAACTCCTTGGTCCATCTTCATTTTCTTTTCTCCTTTTCTTTATCATTGGTCTCTACAATATGTTAAACATATTTAACACCAATAATCAAGTATCATGTACCAATAGAAAGTAAATGAATTTACAAACTCCTTTCAACTTTTTACCCTTGACAGATTTAAGGTAGTCTTTGCTGGTTTTGCTCTAGTAACCAAGCTTACCACTGTGATGGCAAGTTCCCTGGTCGTTTCCTTTTGTAATCTTTATCCCACCAATAGGCTTTAAACTTTTTGAGCCAGGAAGCATGTCCCATTTTGATTTCTTTTTTTTCTTCTTTTTTGTTTTCTTAGAAGTAGAAATAGCCAAATAGACAGCCTTTTCATTGGTAAGAGATTTCTCTGTCATCATCAACAAGTTTAATAATCCTAGACAGGATGTCTCAAATGATTTATGTTAAAATTAAACATAAACTATGAAAAACTCAATGGTAAAGAGGAGATAACTAAATCGATGGCCAATTCACCATCTATATGCCAACCTAACTATTCTAATCGTGTGATCTATCTAATCATCTTAAGCACATGAGTCCTCATAGGAGTACCTTTTAAAATATTTATTTGGAACAATTCCTTTAAAATGTCAAATCTCTTACTGTGCCTTTCTTTATTAAAAAATTATTTAAGGTTTAGGGCATTTATGCCCTTGTGTTGCTTTTGAAGATCAGGTGACAAGCTAGCCATCATCACACATGTGGCTTCCACTATGCCTTCTTTATGCCTTTTATAATCATCCTTTTATTCTTAATAAGCATCAGCTGTAAGCTTCTTAGGTATACGCTCATCAAGGACATAAGCCTTGTGTTCTCATGTTAAAACAATTTTAACATTGCGGAGTGAGTTGATAAAAGTTAGCCCAGTCAACTTGTTAGCATCTAATATGCTACGAAGTAATAAATTTGAAGTCATACTTCTAGTTTATGTCCTGTATGAATTTGAAACATATTTTATTGTCAATAACATAGAAGGCATAATGATTCTATCAGATTTTAAAACTAAAATGATTATTCCTCATTATTTTTGCTTAATTATAGCCCTCAACTATAATACACTAAGTTCAATGTTTGAATTTTCTTAATAAGTTAGGACCCCTTTAATCCTTCCATGACTTTGGGGATAGCCTAATAAACCATGAAAGAGTTAATTACGTAGGTAACATAGCTTATCAATTGCATCTCTATGCAATTCCTTGGTCAGTTAGGTGTTAAAGTCTTTACCTAAATGCATCGCATGCATCTTAACTATTGCCTCTAAAGCTGTGGGGTCAACTTTGCAAGCATTTAGATGACACAGCCTTGTTAAGTAAAACCCATTAAATATAACTTAAGTAGCTCGAGTGAAAGGGACCTTAGGGATAGCCTAACAAATCTTTGCTGTAGAATTAAGGTATCTTGTTATAATTAATGGAAGGTGTCTAACCATGCTTAAGCATGGACTCAATTTTTTATGAGGGATTTCTTTTAATTAATTGATTAGGCCTCATTGATCCGATTTGGATTACTTTGCATTCACATTTATTTTAGGCACATACATATCATATATATTTGTTTCAACATAAAATAAATATAATCATGCAATCTTACATGGATGGTTATGGACTTTTATCTAAGTCTAGTTTCCATAAGCCATTTGGAAACTAGTTGGTCAAAACCCTAACATAACTTAACAAGTCTTAGCAAGCTTTGATAGTGATCTTCTCGGATAATTCTTCATGGCACCATCTTTTATTTGCATTTTTGGAAAAATAAAATTACCTAAACTGACCTAATCCTAAATCTAAAACTTAAACTTTTACCTATGTTTGGAAGAAACCTTGAGTTATATTCGAGGGGAGTTAGGTGAGAAGAGAATTTTACAATTCCAGAATAAAATAGAGAAAGGCAGGTTTCGTAGACCCTATTTAAAAAATAAATACCATAAAGAAAGAATTAACATACATTCACCTAGTCATACTAAAGTCTAAGTTCATAACTATCCATTATGCTTTAACAATTTATAAGATAATATTGCATAGCTAATATCACATGGTAATGTATAAATGTATTAAACATGTTTATTAAATTTAATAAAGTATCTATAAGAATCGGCCAAAAGATTAAACACATTTAACCTAATTTCTAATTTTTAGCATATTTGATTTTAAATGGACATTTACCTCACTTTTTGTTATTGGTTTTAACATGGACAAACACTTAATTGCATGCTTTAGTGTTTCCCAAATTGACATTTTTTAAGAATTAAAATCATGGTAATTCATTTTAATAAACAATTTATAAAATTTATTTCCAATTTTTAATTCTTTAGTAGAATGTTTATTTTAGGAAACTATGTTGTCTTAAAACCTTCTAATATTGTTAAGCCACTCCTAACTATTAGGAATCTCATTTATTAGACAATGATTATCTGATACAAATAGAATTAACTCCTAGATTTAAGGAATTGATTCCTAATTTTTAGGTATTTGACTTATACTGGAAAGCTAGATCCAACGAAAATCGGATTCTAACGGTTTATGTCCCCAATATAGGCCACCATCTTAGCCATTTGAATGGCCTTTAATCACCACCTTTGGAGAATGATTAGGATTATTTTTAGGTGTTGGAAACATGCATTAGGTGCTGCAAAAGACCTATCTATAGCAGCAATGAAAATGGCAACAAATTGCCATTCATAGGCCCGATTTCGTAGTGAAATGAGTGTGGCAATGTTTGCCATAAATTCTAGCAATGAAATTAGTCTAGAGATTGAATCTCATTCTAGTTACTTGCTGTCCTAAGATGTAGCAAATCCGTGGAACATTTCCATAGGGATTTCTAGGTGCATTAGGCGCAACAAATCTCTACACACTTAAGCAAAAATTAGCTTTCTTTGGGTCAAAATAAATATAAATAATTTAAAATTGATTTTTATACATAATATATTGAAAACCAGAATATGAGATACATAAAAATTAAATTTTATAGCATTCAGAAAAAATAGCCCAGTTAACCTTAATTAAGAGGGCTAGACAACAACGGTTTTCAACATTTTAATGCGTATTTAATCCAGATAGCTTTAAAATAATTTCTTTTATCAATCTAAACAATGTAATACTGATTAAAATACGAATTTAGCATGCTATCTAGAATTAAGAAAAAATTTTATAAAAACATGTTATAAAACTTACATGGCCGAAACCTAGAGATCAATGCATATGACATCATAATGTCAATTACCATGAATTAGGCTACATATACTATGTGTAATCTACAACCTATAGACTCATGATACCATTTTAAAGAAATCTGTATTTCCACTATAGGCTGGCCTAGCATGTAAATTAATTAAATCATATAAATATGCATTGAAAATAATTAAACACAAAAGTAGTCAGACTTTCGACGGATATTTAGGAGGGAGTTAATGTGTAGTATATTTAAAAATCAGATCTAATAAAAATTAAATCATACATCTGAGAAGAATTACCTAACTCTCAGATATCGTAATTTGAAGTAATATCCAATCCAAGAAAGCCATAAGGGTGACTTGGTGTTTGATCGAATCTCCAAGGTCAGAGCAATACACTTGTCTTGCTTCTAATGGCAATTCACATAGATGATAATATGAGCCTTCTCAAGGATCAACAGTTCTTCGATGCTAGCCAAAAAACTCAATGAGTCTTAACCAAAAGATGACTACTATCCATTTCTTCCTTTACTTAATCCAAAACAATTTTGGGATAGTGTTTTCTCTTAAGGAATAGAAGAATGGCAGAACTAGAGGAGGAAAGGGGTGGCTGCAATGGTGGATTCTTCCCTTTGGGGTGGTGGCATTTGGGAGAAAATTAGAGAGAAAACTATTTTTCTTAAAACCAACTCAGAACAAAAGTGTTTTGGTTTAACAACATGACTTAGGCATCATCCTATTTTTCCTTTTAGCCGAATTCAACAACAATTTTCATTAGGAGTTGTGATCAAAATTAAACTTATCACGTAGGTGAAACACTTTCACCTTAAGCAACTTCATTTTGATTCCAACTCTCCTCTCAATGGTGGTTGTAGACACCTCATTTTATCTAGACCAGTTTTTAGTATCCTAGGAGTTAGGTAAAAGATGACAAAATAAAAAAATATAAATAAAGCTGGGGGTCACCCGGTGGAAAAGTTTTTAGAAAGTTCTAAAATGCCTATGAGCCGTATTAAAGAAAATGTAAAATTGAGGCATCAAAGGCCACTTTTCATGGTGTCACCAAGGTTATACACAAATCAATTTCCCATTGTTTGGGACCAAGTTGAGGTAAATCAAGAAGCTAAAGATTTGCACAAGTTATATTGGGCACAAGTATTCATATGAGGCCTTTACAGTGCAAAAAACTTAAATTATCACATGTAGTATCGATACAAAAGGGTTTGGTATCGATACTTAAGGTGTGGTATTGATACGTGGCATGTTTGTATCGATACAGACCTTGGCAGTAGCTAAAGTTATGATTTTTGGCGAAATGTATCGATACGCAAGCATGAGTATCAATACAAATCCATGAAGTATCAATACTGTCCTCTAAGTCTCGATATTGGAAACATTTTTTGCTCTTAGTATCGATACGCAACTCATTGTATCGATACTCAGGAGTAAAATGTACCTTATGTATCGATACACCAAGGTATTTTTGCCTAGTTCGAGCCATTTTTTAGTCTTCGAAAACCCAATTTAAACATGTTTTTGCACAAGGAACTATCATATAACATTGCAAACCTTAACCATGGGTTCATTAACAAATTCTAACAAATTTTTGGAGTCCAAACAATTAATGAAAATGTCACTTCCATAAGATATATGGGTGTAAGAGGATGGCAGGCATATCTCCAGCTTGCAAGCTTTCACAGCCTTTCTGCCTCCTTGCTCAGCATGGCAGAACCAATAAAAAGAGAGTTAACTAAACATGGTAGCTAGAGACATGCCCTGGTGTAGAAGAAAAAGTCAAAAGTGTGATTTGCAGTGTCTTCTAAAAGGAGGGGCTAAACCAGAAAAAATAGAGAACAGAACCCGCTATCTCAGAAAAAAAAAATCTCTCTCAGCTATCAAAGAAGCTTTCCAGCAATCCCAAAAATACTCCTTATCCATCCCATAAATCCTCTGGCCACTTTAGCCTAAAAAACTCACCAAAGCATTATTCCATTGCCTTTTACCCTCAAACAACCTCTATTCCCATAGCTCCCTAAAACCACCACCAGAACACCTTCAAAAACTTAACCTTTCATATACTTTCATCCTCAAAACACCCCATTAGCAACCATATTAGCAGAAAGCTTTTTCTTTTCACCAATTTCTTGCTAAACAATAGCAAAAAGAAGGAAGGAACTGAGCTTAAAGTAACTACCTTAAAAAAGGAGGAAACTTTAAGCCTTTGCTAGTATATTTTTTACCTTGTTCTATGTATTTTCTATTTTGTTCATCCATTTCATTTAAGTGAGCCCTTCATGTTGCCATGACCCTCTTAATACTCCCATGCCTCTTTATTGCCTTGGTTGTAGTAGTCCTAGGATCTGGATGACCTCCTTGACGCATTGATATGGTCGAATATATAAACTTACCATACTTCATTTTCATCATCATACAGTCGTTGTTCATGCATCTCTTGCCATCTCCTTCCATATTAGCATATCCATTTCATATTTAAATGGTCACCTTAATGCTTCTTAGTATGCTCAAATATTTGTCTTGTGCTTTAATGAAGCTCATGAAATAAAAATGCTGCCTTGGCAACTCCAACATCCACTCTTTTGTATAAACATGTTATATCATCTCTATGCACCCTATTTTTCATCTTCTCGCATCTATGTCACCCATTTCCATTTTAAAATGTCACTTTTGCTTGTCTGCATGTTTAATCCACGTTTATCTTTGTATTTGCTGTATTTTGTTAATGACATCTCCATTAAAATACTTGTTTGTCTCTCACAAATTGATTTTTAGAAAAACCCCAAGTGAAGTTCATGCTACCTCCAATAGATGAAGAATAGCATGGACCTAATGCTTTCATTAAATTCGTCTCCCAATCTTGGGGGGTAAATCAACATTTCAACTCTAGATTTCAAGGTGAAATATGTTTATTTTTCAAAAAAGGAAATCCATTTTAGTATTAAACCTTTGTCTTGAGTCTCATGTTTATTTTGGTGACAAGGTCAACGGGTTGTTCCATCATCCCAAAGTAATTTGGGATTTTGGAATGGACTTGTGAAGCCTGTTCTATCGTGGACGTTTGAACGTCCTAGGCCCGAGTCTATCTTCAAAAAACTAGAATACCGAATAATCCCCCTATTTTTGCTCTAGTAGCATTGTAGTCCAAACTCAAAAAATCATTTTCGAACCATTAAATATTTATTTTGATTTTTATAATATTTTTCCTTTAAAAGGACTCGAATTAGCTTTCTAACGGTGCCTTATTGCCCTTGGATCATCCTAGACAAGGGAGTTATGATTTTTTAAGCCTTTGCTATTTGAAACCCCTAGACCAGCGTGCAATATTCTGTTTGGGCAATTTCAGCCCATCAGATGATTTTTATGAAATTTCTAGATATTCTTTCCAAAAACTTCAGAAAATTCCCTTTTCAGAAAGGTATTATCTATGATCTAACGATCCCAGATGAGCTTAGAATGATTTATCGAAATCCATCACGCCCTTTTAATTGTACATGCTGCCAGAGCTGAGACAAACCTAACTTCGAAAATTAATTCCACTTTAAAAATGATTTTTTTAGTTTTTGGAATATTTTTATATTAAACCTTGTTGAGTTACCTTTCCAACGGTACCTCATTTACCCTTTGAAATCTTCGGATGCACATGAACAAAATCTAAAACGGAGATGACATATGTTGTCTGCTATTTTCAACTTAGTTTTTAAATCCCCTTTTATCGAAACTTTGAATGTCTCAAAAATGTGTTTGGTTGATTCCCCCATAACTTCAACCTCCCTTGGACTTGGATCAAGATTAAAATATGAAAAGTAGGATTTCACATTAAAATTTTTGCTAGTGGATATACTCTAACTCCACTACTCAAAAGGGATACTCCGGCCTCATTTTTGAATCAAAGTTTAAATTTTTTCCTTGTTCTAAATGTTTTCCTAACTTTGGGTATACTCCAACCCCAGTACTCTGAGGGATATTCCAACCCCACATTTTTTTAAAAAATAAAGATAAAAATTTTTATTCCGAACTATTTTCATAACTTTATTTTACGAGACACTCGAACCCTACTTCTTCGAGGGGATACTCCAACCCCGCTTCTACCTCAAAAACTTAAAATTTTCTCTCTTCTGGATGCCTCAAACTATTTTGATAAAAATTGTCTTTGTTCTTTAAATTACCAGTAAATCCAAACTAGTTTCTAAAATTGTCATCCGAGTTATTCTTCAGTAATTGAAGGCAATTATGAGATACATTTCGATCGCCCCTCTTTTTTTTATGTTCTTTTGTTTATGATTGCTTGTTTATGATATTATTATATTTCTTATTTTTCACCTCACTAACTTATTTTCTATTGTAGTGTTGTTGTGCATTCATATTTAAAATTCATTTTCTAATGAAATTTACAAGCTGATGTTCTGTGTTGGTATCTCTCTAGTGCCTAATACGAAACATCCAATTTTTAAAATCCAATGTGGACATCATTTTCATAAAAATCCCTATGTTCCTCACATCTTCAAGGTACAGTGATCTAATTTTTCTTAATAAAAAATTTGAATTTACATTTTCCAAAACTTCATGCATTAAAGATGATTATATCTAAATAGAGACCAAATGGAACCGATTTAACTAAGACCAAAGTGAGACATAATTAATAGGTACCGATTTCAGGTGCCACAGGGATGCTAGTCCTTTCCTGCACGTAACTAACTCCCGAACCCAACCAATGAATCTCTGGACTTCATAGACCTTGAAATTAATGTTTCAAGTTTCATGACTCATAATATTATTTTCCATAGGCGTCCAATCTTACCTAGCCTAAAAGGATCAATGGCGACTCCAAGTTTATAGCCACTTCGTGGTGGCCATCCGAGTCCAATTGGATGAGTGACTCATCCGACGGTCCTTATCCCCACCATATCATTATGCCTAATCCAAATCCCAATCGAGGGATAGCTCAAAGGCTCAATCATAATCAACCATCATTCATTCATAAGTTGAGCGTGCCATGCCCTTCGAATCATCAGAAGTTTTAAAGGCTGGGCATGTGGCAACAACTTGGCAACTCCACTAGGGAGTATAGAGAGTTAGGCTTATAACTAGCTACTTCTCACCCGATTCTTGGTTTTTCGGTTTCCATAATTATTTAGATATAACTCTCTTTTATTTTTTGCCAACTAATCTCTATTTATTTATGTTTTTGTCTTGCAATTGTTAGGGATTATTTGTGTTAGAATAAATATTGATTCGAATAATATGGTAATAAGGGAGTAAAACAAAAAGGTTTGATTGTTTCCCTGACACACACCGTGCACTTAAATTTGCACTAGATTCCTACCGTACACCATGGTGTGGTCAGTATCCTAATTATTAGGAGGAAATAAGCCATCCACCTTCGTGAGTAAGCCTCCGCATAGGCATGGTAAGACCTTCCGAGATGCAAACTACCTATGTCTCTCATGAGTACCCCTTCGCACTTACATAGGGAAATACATCCACCGGATCAAACCCATTCTACCAAACCTGGGATGGGCCTAGGATCGGGGTGCCTCAACTGTTCTTATCAAACGAAGGAACAATTCGAATACCGAAATAGGTGTCAACTTAAACCCATGCAGTGAACCCTATGAGCTAAACCATGTCAAGCCATACCGGATGCTACTAGAATAACCCAAAGATTAGGGTCACTTGAGGAAACATTTCCTACCTTAACTTATATATACCATGAGTTACACGGGTGATGATGGGTGAATGTTGTCACCTGCATTTGTCGTTTTATTTTCATGATCATTCCTTTAGGATAACCCATTATGTTCGATGGCAAATCCTCTTTATAAGTGGGTCAGCATAAGTGAATGCCATCACATGTAATGACATCTTGAAATAAATGTATCTGACCAAGATAGGCCATCATGCTGCCCGAACAATGGCTTAGCATGTGTGGTAATGAACGAACATCACCTTTTAGATGGTCAGTCTTAATCCTTGTAAGGTACATGTTACTTCGTGCAGCGACAATTTTAATACGGGAATGCAGGTATGCTGCCTAGTCAATGTCTTAACATTTGTGGTCATCTTATCTACCCTTAGGCATCATACTGCCTATTCTGAGGGTAAATTTTGTGATTCTTTCCATTTATTACCTCTTACCTATTATTTCGTATTGGTTACTAACTCATTTTCATTTTGCTTTTCTTTTTTTTTACCGTGCATCATTTCATCATAATTACTATCATCATGGGACAATTAGCTCTAATGGGTTAGTGTTCACCAAGGGGCATCTGTCATGGAGCAACAGTTCATTTCAGAGTTAATACTCTTTGAAAAAGTCCGAGCATCGTCAAAGCACCGACAATGTGAAGATAGGGCATGCCTCAGTAGTGCATGAAAGGATCAAGAGAGGATACCGTCAAAGTGATTGGCAAGATTTGAGGATCATATGGACTAATTGGGATAGTATTGAAAAGGATTCATTCACTAAAAGATATGGAGATATCACTCTTCTGCTTCAAGTTTGTTTGGATGTCGATTTGTTGCAAGCGGCCTCTCAGTTTTGGAATCTAGCATACCAGTGCTTCACTTTCAAGCATGAAGACTTAGTCCCCATGGTTGATGAATACACCGCATTAATTAGCATTAAAAAGGCAAAGGTCGATGGAATATACTGCAAAGCATTGAATCCTCCAACCCTCAAGAAAGATTGGCTTAAATCCTTGGGGTGATAGAGTCTTGTATCAAGAGTCATATCAAAACAAAGGGGAACAATGAATGCATCTCATGGGTTAGTTTAAAAGAAGCAATGACGAATACCATTGACATCTGAAAAATCCAAAATATCTATGCCTTAGCAATATATGGTCTAGTTATATTCCCAAAGACATTAGGCTATGTTGAAGCTATGGTAGCAGATATCTTTTCTCATTTATGCTGCAACGTTAATCCTATACCGGCCATCCTCATCGAAACTATTCAAGCTTTTAATTTTTGTAAGAAAACAGGAATGGGTCATTTCATCAGATGTGCACCACTCATTCACATTTGGCTCGTTAGTCACTTTAGCCTGAAAAAAATAGGATGTCACACTACTTCTCACCCAGCTTTAGCCCTATTTCTAAGGTACTTGAGAATAAATGGCCTTAAGACAAATCTGAAGAGCAATGAGTTCAAAATTTTCAGAACCTCAAGAGGGTGGAGGTAACATGGAAAGCCCCTTAGTTTTTCCCATAAATGGTCATATACCAGTGCGGAGATTATAGCTGTGTACCATTTATGGGATTATAGGGGAGTACTAGCTATGCCCCTCTTTAGTTCTTTGACAATTCTAGTGCTATCAATTCATCCCTTTCATCCAAGAGGTAGACTTATGGGATTTTGACCATGGTGAGCCCGACTACAAGTTGAAAGTCTAGCTAGCCTTTCAAGCATGAAAACAAACCCGCTACATGGAGAGATATTGGAAAGGGAGTAGTATGACCCTAAGATATGACGAATTGAGGATCCATTGCATTAATAATGCCATGCCCCTATCTGGTATTAGGACATCACAAATGCTAATTAATGAATTTCCATCTGAGGTTGAATTACTTAAGCAAGAATATGAATAAGAGAAGGTAACCTCTGCCAAGGAGATTACTCGATTAAAAGAGGAAAATAGTCAATTGAAAATGGATCTCTACCTCAGGGATAGTGAGATGAGCAACCCACCTTAAGTCCCAAAGGCTTAGAAAGTCATCAGTTAAGTGGAGGATAAAAATTACTACCCTAAAAAAGGAACTACACCAATGGAGAGAAGCCACTAGGGTCAATAAGGAAAAGCTTGTTAGAGCCTAGGCTCGGCATCAACTTATCAATAGAGGAATGAACGATTAGAGGCTCAAGTCTGAGAGTTGAGAACAAACTAAGCCTAAAATAAAGTTCTGACACTTAGAATCCAAGACTTAAAGCATTCTCTTCAAGCTCGCCAAGACCAAGTTGACGCACTAGTGAGAGCCTATGAACAGTGGGAGCAAGATTAGCTTTAAGTCATTGATCACGCATGCCAAAACCATCAGGACTATCATCGTTATCTCACAGAGTAGATTCAGGCAGCTCAGTTGGAGGCAGAGAACATAATGGATATAGCCCAATTCCTGACACATGATATCTTGCCCATCGAAGCCCATGAATAATAGTTGTTGTACTTTTTGTACCATGTAATCAAGCAATGTAATTGTGTTAGGCATTTTTGAATATAATCACATGTATTTAAGATGTTTTGTTGCTTTAATGAAAGATGCTATTGGCAGAGCTGTCGCTTTATCCAATTGTCCTTTTTGTATTTGCATAACTAACCTAATCTTTTCATGGTTTTATTTATTCATCCTCATTGCATCAAACATATGCACGAACATACCATAAAGGCCTAATCCAAAAGTAATTTAAAGTGAAGGTAATCAAAACATAGAATCTACAGTTCACCATCAGTACAACACTTGCAATCATTGGAAAACAAAGGTAAATGATCACCAGGCTCACATTGAAAGACTTGAACTCATGTATCGAGAGTCCCAAGAGAAAGCACTCTGTAAGAATGAGGAACTTCAAGCATAAATCACTGAGCTAACCAAATTGTTATCGAATGCATTGAAAGAAAAAAAGGCAAATGAGCACAGTTGAGATAAGGTAAGAACTGACCCACCCTAAAAACAATTTAAATGGTGGTATTGAGGCCACCAATACTCAAAAAGGGGCACTACATGGGCAATACCCTCCAACAGTGAATATCCCACCATCTCAGCCATTTATTTATATCAATCCTACAATAGCATCCTATTTAATTCAAGGATTTCAAGGTGCAGGCTCTTTATTGCCAAGGCCTATAGTCTCAGACCTCGATGAGCACATGAAATAAGAGAAAACAAAAAGGCCCTCAGAAAATGATGATAACTTGGACAAGTATCACTTATTAGAAAAGTGTCTTCAAGCTATGGAAAGATGTAATGAAATCATGCACACAAAGTCATTAGGGCTAGTTTCGAGCCTCATCATCCTGCCTAAGTTTAAATTGCTTGATTTTGAAAAATATAATTAGACTACTGACCCTACTACCCATCTTTACATGCATTTTCATAAAATGGTGGGACACGAAGAGAATGAGAAGCTACTGATTCATTACTTCTAGGATGGCCTGATTGGGTCAGCCTTCCAATGGTATATAAGGCTTGATTCTGTAAGAATTCAGACATGGGCAGACTTGGCATGCGCATTCCTTGAATAGTATAAGCATGTGCCTAATTAGGTTCCATATCGTCTTTCTCTCATGAACATGGAGAAGAAATCTTTTAAAAGTTTTAGACCATATGCTCAGAGATAGAGAGAGGAGGCAGCCCAAGTTCACCCTCTTCTAACTGAAAAAAAAAATGACAGTTATGTTTATTGGCAACTTCAAGCTTCTTACTATGAAAGGCTAGTAGGAAGCACCATGAAAAATTTTGTTGATATGGTTATATCAGGTGAAATGATTGAGAATGCCATCAAGAGCGGCATGATATCTATCAAGGAACCATCTGGATCAGTCGAAAAGATAGCAAATAAAGGTAAGAAGAGGGAAGTGAATGAGGTAGGGAAGAATCATGCTAGGTTTAATCAAAGTTTGCATCTAGCACAGCCTATATACTTCCCAAGCACAATGAATATGGGTCTTGCCCCTTACTCATCAGCACTGCAACCAGTCCACACATCGGGTTTGCCCTTGTAATGAGCTTTGCACCAAATCCTATGCAACGTGTGACCCAAAATGCACAGCTGCAGAATATGCACAATGCGAAAGCTCTGAAAAACCAATAAGCATCCCAAGAAAAAAAGCACTTTGAACCACTCCCTTACTCATATAAAGAGATCTACTCTCGCTTATTGGCAGGCAAACTAATGGCTCTAATTTCATGAACCCAAGATCACCACCCTACCCAAAATGGTATGATGAGAATGCTTATTGTGAGTACCACGTGGGAGCACAAAGCCACTCCATTGAGAACTACACTTCATTCAAAAGAAAGATATAGAGTTTACTAGAACAAAGAGTGATCAAGATTGAGCAAGGTCCTAGACCCAATATGGAGGCCAACCTACTCCCTAAACATGCTGAACCATGAGTGAATATGATAATCAATGGAAAAACTAGTTAAATTAAAAAAAGTGTTGTAGAAGTCAAAACCCCAACGAGCAAGGTTTGGCAGGCTTTCATGAAAACTAGAATAGTAACAGATAACAAAAGTCAAAAAAAAAATTTTGTTAATACATCTTGCTACCACTATAGTCGAGTACACGATTTGCAACATTGTCCATTATTCTTAAAGATGGTCCAAGGATGATGGATCGATCTAAAATTGAGTTTTACAAGGAGTGAGGTGGACATGACGATCCATCTATCAATACTACTAATGAAGAGAGACCCACTGATGGTCAAATCTCTAGTTGTCTATCTCTTATAGGCATGAGGAAAAAAGCTAAGGAAAGTTTTAGGTAGTACACTGCAAGATAGATGGACGAGGCTACTTAGATTCATCCCTTATTGACAAAAAAAGAGGTAATGGTTAGATTCATTGGCACATTGCAAGCCCTTTATTATGAAAAAGTAGCAAAAAGCTTCCCAAAGAATTTCGTAGATATGGTTATACTATGTGGGAGGATTAAGGAGGCCATGAAAAATGAATTGAGAAGAAAAAGTATTTGCAAAGAAAAAGGAAAAGGAAATATGAAGGTTAGTTATTAGTCAAAATCCAGCACTGAAGCCAATTTGTCTTAAACTTGTGCTGAGTTAGACCTAAAAGAGATGATCGTTAAAAAAAACTACAAGATCATGGAAAACATAGAAGAAGTTCAGATGCCAATAAATCTACTTTGGTAAATCCTAGTGCAAGGTAAGCTACTTAATGCAGCTGAAAAAGTAGAGGAAAAGATAGACAATTTCTCTGATTTATATACTATTTATAGCCATACTCTTCAAACATGCAAAGAGTTTCGTACAATGGTTCAGAGAATAATGAACGAGGGTAGCATCAAATTCTATGATGAAAAGCAAGCCCCACATACTGAGTCTACAAATGCAACACCATCTGTTAATGCATTAGAAGAAGAAAAGGGCAATCCCCCTTGTGGGATTGAAAGGTTATTAATTTTGTATGACAATTGATCGATAGTTAAATTGACCCCGTTCAGCCTCTGCCAAAGATGATCATTTAACTTGCATCTCCCTTTTTGTATAATGATGATAACATAGTTCCTTGGAACTATGAAAGCAAAACCTTAATCATCGGAGAATCTAGCTAGCAAGCAGCAAGTGTTAACCTTTCTAGAGTAAGTCACCTAACTCAGAGCAGCTGATGTTATGCCCTAACAGCATCAAAAAATAGCACTTAGCAAGAAATTATCAATCTTGTTTCTTAAGCACTGAAGTCTACAACCAAGAACTTAGATTCGATAGTTGTCAAGGATCTAGTAAGCGAGAAAGAAGCTACGAAATTCCCCAAATTCATAAGCATAGTGAATACAACATTATCGATCAGTTGAACAAGTAACCAGCCAAGATATCTGTGTTGTCATTGTTGTTGAAATTAGAAGCTCACAGAAATGCCTTTCTCAAAGTTCTAAATGAGGCCTATGTCCCTTCCGACATCTTTATAGGTTAGTTGGATCGCCTAGTGAACAATATCGCTGCTGACAATTACATATCTTGTATTAATGATGAAATCTCGCATAGAGGAAGAGAAACATAGAAGGCCCTTCATATCACCACATATTGTAAAGGCACCATGTTGCCCAAGGTACTCATTGATAATGGGTCAGCTTTAAATGTAATACCTATGTCATGCTTGAACAAACTCCCTGTTGATGCATCTGATATCCAAAATAGTAGTACTATCATGCAAGCATTTGATGGAACTTGCTAGAACGTTGTCGAAAACATCACTATTCCACTCTAAATTAGCCCATGTACTTATGAAGTTGACTTCCACGTGATAGACATTGCTCCATCATATAACTGCCTGTTAGGAAGGCTGGGGATTCATTCTGCTGGAGTAGTACCATCATCTTTGCACCAAAAACTAAAATTCATCATCGAGAATAAAGTTGTTAGTGTTGGAGGAGAGGAAGATATCGTTGCCACTACTTCAACTGATGCCCCATAAGTCGAGCCCGATGAAGATAGCCTAGATTCCTCTTTCCAAGCCTTTGAGTTTGTCAATGCAACTTATAGCAAAAAAGGATTACCAATAGCTCAGCCTTACCCATCAAAGAGTACTCTTATGGGTTTAAAGTTGACTATTGGTAAGAGCGCCCAAGCTGGAAAGGCACTTGAGGTACGCCTTTAAGGAATTGCTAAAGCCTTAAAAGTGGTTAACCAAATCGATAAAAAGGGTTGGGATTTAAGCCCAATGCACAGCAAAGAAGAAAGCAAGCTCAAAAGAACCATAAAAAAAGAGTGGCTCATTTGTCAAGATGAGACATAGAGGATGAGCCAATGATATTCCCACCATTTTAGGAAAGTTTTCACTTAGGGGGACATGTAAATACTAGCTCCGATAATGCTGTGCTCAAGTTGAAAGCATTCAGAAATATCTCCATCAATATGATTAGCAATCCAAATATGTCAATTATAAGTCTGGAGATTGGTTTATGCCCTTCAGGGTTTATTCCGATGTTTGAACTTAGATCAAGATTCCTGTACTATTCAAGTATGTTTCAAAGTAATGCTATGAACTAAACCTACATGCTCTCACCCAAAAGTATTGTGGGATCCTTTGTATGGGCAGCTTTTATTAAGTATTATCAATGAAAATGACTAAGCATTTTGTATTCATTCTTTGTGTTCATAACTTTGGCCAACCCTAGAGTTTTTTTTCTTCCACCTATATTGCTTCTTTCCATATTTTCAAGGACCCCAACGAAGGTGACATGAATATTAATACTGCAACCTTAGGAATTAATTTCTAGCAACTGATCTATGCCGATGAGGTCGAATCTGAAGAGGACCTTAAAGAGAACCCCATACCTTTAGACCTATTGAGACTAGTTGAACAAGAAGAAAAATAAATCTTACCACATGAAGAATCCACTGAAACCATAAACCTTGGAATAGAAAAAGACCTAAAAAAAGTCAAAATTAAAACCTCCATAAAGCCATCAACTCGAGCTAAACTAATAAGTCTCCTTCAAAAATATCAAGATGTTTTTGCTTGGTCTTATTAAGACATGCCTGGGCTAGATACTAACATTGTGGTTTGTAAACTTCCCTTTTAACGTGAATGCAAACCAATCCAACAAAAGTTAAGGAGGATGAAACCAAAAATGCTCCTTAAGATTAAGAAAGAAGTCAAAAAACAATTTGCAGTGGGATTTCTTGAGGTAGCCAAATATCCTAAACAGGTAGCCAACATAGTCCTAGTTCCCAAGAAAGATGGTAAAGTGTGAATGTGTGTGGACTATAGGGACCTGAATCGAGCCAGCCCCAAGGATAATTTTTCTCTGCCTCACATTGATACCTTAGTAGACAACATGCAAAAAATACACTATTTTCTTTCATGGAGGGGTTCTTAGGCTACAATCAAATCAAAATGCCTACTGAAGACAGGGAAAAGACTGCTTTCATGACCATGTGGGAAACTTTTTGCTATAAGGTGATGCCTTTCGAGTTAAAGAATGTTGGGGTAACTTACCAAAAGGCTACGGTAATATTGTTTGATGACCTTATGCATAAAAAAATAGAGGTCTACGTGGATGACATGATTGCCAAATCAACAAAAAAAGAGTGAACATGTTCCCAATCTGCGAAAACTTTTTAAAAGGCTTCACAAATATCAGCTCAAGCTAAATCTCGCTAAATGCACATTTGGCATCACCTTCGGTAAATTATTAGGGTTCATTGTGAGTGAGAAAGGAGTAGAGGTGGCCCTTGACAAGGTTAAGGCTATTAAAAACCTACCAACTCTTTGAACTCAAAAGGAAGTGAAAAATTTCTTAGGAAGACTAAACTACGTAGCCTAATTCATATCTCAGTTGACCGATAAATGCAATCCAATCTTTAGGCCACTGAAAAAACAAAATCTTAGAGAATAGAATCAAGAATGCCAAGAAGCTTTTGATAAGGTCAAACATTACCTTTTGAACCCTTCAGTACTTATGCCACCAGTGCCTGGACAACCACTAATTCTGTATCTATCAATCCTAGACAAGTCGATGGGTTGTGTATAGGGACAACATGATGAATCAGGAAAAAAAGGAACAGGCTGTCTATCACTTAAGCAAGAAGTTTACAGAATATGAAAATAATTATTCATTCTTAGAGAAGATATGTTACGCTTTAGCTTTGATGGCCTGAAGGTTAAGTTAATACATGCTATACCACACTATATGGTTAATTGCCAAGCTCGATCCCATCAAGTATTTATGCGAAGCTCCCGCCTTGTCCTAGAGATAAGCCAGATGGCAAGTTATGCTTTTTGAGTATGACATAGTGTATGTGAACCAAAAAGTTATTAAAGGTAGTGCAATAGTAAACTTTTTGGCAAGTCTAGTCAAAGATGACTATCAGCCTTTAAACTTTAAGTTCTCTGACAAAAACTCAATGTGCATATCTGAGGTGAAGAACACAATCAATATGGGTCATCATGGAGAATGTATTTTGATGGAGCTTCAAACACACTAGGGCCTTGTCCAAGGACATGGAGAATGTATTCGGTCTAATCATGTCCATCTCGCCAAAGGACCATTACCCTTTCACAGCCAAATTAAACTTTGATTGCACCAACAGCATAAATGACTATGAGGCTTGCATCATAGGGATCCAAGCAGCCATTGAAAGGGGCATTCAAATATTGCAAGTGTTTAGAGATTCAGCCCTCACCATTTACCAACTAAAGGGAGAATGGCAAACATATGATGCTAAATTAATCCACTATGGGATTTTGATAACAGAGCTCAAGAAAGAGTTTGATGATATTAGTTTCCATCTTCTACCTCGAGAAAAGAATCAAGTTGCTGATGCCTTGGCCACTTTATCTTCCATGTTTAAAGTTAATCCGGAATCAGACATTGCTCCTTTCTAAATGAGTATCTATTTAACCCTGATGCATTACTAGAATGTCAAAGAAGAAAAGGATGGTTTACTATGGTATCACGACATCCTTTAATACATTAAGGATCAATGGTACCCAAAAGGTGGCACCAAAACTAATAAGAGGGCCATCAGACGATTAGCTACAAACTTTATTTTAGATAAGGAGATTTTGTACAAAAAAGGCTGGGATCAGGTTTTACTCCAATGCCTGGATGCCTCTAAAGCTCAAAGAATACTTAAAGAAGTTTATGAAGGGATTTGTGGTATGCATGCTAATGGACATCGAATGGCAAAACAAGTCATGTGATCAGGTTATTATTGGTTGACTCTTGAAAAGGATTGCATTGACTATGTTCAAAAGTGTTATAAATGCCAAATCTATGCTGACAAGATCCATGTGCCACCAACACCCCACCCCTACTGTTATGATAGCTTTATGGCCCTTTTCTATGTGAAGGATGGACATGATTAGACCAAATACACCCAAGGCTTCTAATAGGAATCACTTCATTTTGGTTGTGATTGATTACTTCACCAAATAGGTAAAGATATCTTCTTCTGCCAATGTCACCAGATCTATCATGTGCAAATTTGTGAAATGGGACATCATCTATTGATATGGTCTTCTCGAACAAATCATTATTGATAATGCATGCAACCTAAAAAATAAAATGATGCAAACAGTCTACTCTCAGATCAAGATTCAACATCAAAACTCCACCCCATACCGTATGAAGATGAATGGGGCAGTTGAAGCAGCCAACAAGAATATCAAGAAAATAGTTGAAAAAATGGTTGAGACATACAAAAATTGGCATGAAAAGTTACCTTCTACTTTACATGCTGATCGCACAACTGTACAAACTTTTACATGTGCCAACATATTCTTTTTGGTCTATGGCATAGAGGTTGTCTTGCCAATTGAAGTTAAAACCCTTCACTTAGAGTCCTGATTGAATCGTAACTTGAAAAGGTTGAATAAGTTAAAAATCGATAGGAGTAGCTCAACCTTATTGAAGAAAAAAGAATCAAAGCCATCTATCATAAGTAGATGTATTAAAAATACATATAAGAGCCCATGACAAAAAGGTTTATCCTTGTCAGTTCTGAAAAGGTGACCTGGTGCTCAAATAAATTCTCCTGATCCATAAAGATGCTCATGAAAAATGGACCCAAATTAGGAAGGGCTATACGTGGTGAAATGCATATTCTCTAGAAAAGCTCTAATCTTGAATGAGATGGTTGGCAGCAACCTACCTAACCTTATGAATTCTGATTTTGTTAAGAAGTATTATGCTTGAAAAAACTTTAGGATGAAAACTTGAAAGGCCATCCTATTAGTCTCTCGCCTACCACTCACAACAAGAAAGAGCTTAAGTTAAAAAGTTGAGAGGATGGCTTAAGTGGTCAAACCTCCTCATTTAAATAAAGCCAAGCCCAAACTATCATTAGCCTAGAACTAATCTTTCCCATATTCATAACTATAACCAAGATGCCAAGTCATAACATAACCCATCTGTTTTATGTTGACCAATACCACCAAAACCTCATCCATACTTGCACTTGAAAAATGGAAACTACCTAATTTTAAGGCTTCCATCGCACTATGGGGCAATTTAAGGGATCATTTTATGAGTCGCCAGCACCAAAAGAATCAATTGCTTGAAAAAAATCTCGTAAGGCACTCAATGGAGAATTCATGTCATTAGTGTCAGAACTAGTCGATCATGAAGACTTCTCATATCTCTTTTGTACCTCAAAACCTTACACAATCTTATAAGTTTGTCACAAATTGTACTTTTTTTCTTTAAATAAAAATATTACTTGATTTTTCATAGCACTGTATTTCATGTTGCATCATGTTTATGATTTAATTGATCATGCTTGATAAACAAACAAAGCTGATAACAAGATTTCCTAGCATTGCTTCAAAGATAGAACTTTGGAAGGACTTTGTTTCATGTTTAAACACCAAGAATGAACTCTTAAGGCCATAACTAGTCTTACCGTGGGACCCTACATCTGGAAAATATGCTTGAAACCTCTTTAGTAAGGGGTCATGGACCTCTAGTACGTCTGAGGAGGGGACAATCTTAACATTCAAAGCCTTTGAAAATCTAGAGCAAGATTGACGAAACTTAGGCAAAAGGCCACCTCACCAAAGCTAAAGAAAACCTAAAACCAACGATTGGATTAGGCCTTTAAAGTCATCACCTTTGCATCAATTGGGCAGGCATTTGCATCTACATGCATTATGCTGCATTTAACATCTTATAGGTATCAGATTTCGAACGCAGAAGTTAAATTTATGGGGAACCTAAGGTACCATTTTTTTATTTCAAAAAACCTTAAAAGCCTCAAGTAAGTACCTTTGACCTTATTGAAAATCACCAAAGAATGGTATCTAAACTAATTTCCTTCAGTCCTTAAGAAGCAGGACATTTCCCTACCTTTAAGCCTACACAAATTGGGGGCAACTACCTGCCTCCTCCTCAAGGAGCAGGATGCTTCCCTACCTTAAAGCTCACGCAAGCTGATGGCAACTACCTACCTCAGTCCTCAAAGAGCAGGATGCTTCCCTACATTAAAAGTCACATAAGCTGGTGGAACCTACCTGCTTCAGTCCTCAAAGAGTAGGATGTTTCCCTACCTCAAAGCCCACATAAGCTGGTGGCAATTACCTATCTTAGTCTTCAAAGAGCAAGACGCTTATCAAAGCCCATGCAAACTGGTGGCACCACATAACCTACCTCAGTCCTCAAAGAATAGGACATTTTCTTACTTTAAAGTCTACACAAACTAGTGGCATCTATTTACTTTAGTTTGTAAAGAGTTAGACATCTTTCTTCACTTACCTCAAAGCCCACATAAGTTGATGGCACCACACAACCTACCTTAGTCCTTAAGAGTAGGATGTTTTTTTTACCTCAAAGCAATGCAAGCTAGAAGCACCATATAACCTACCTCAATCCTTTAAGAGTAGGACATTTTCTTACCATAAAGCTGACACAAGCTAGTGGCACCTATTGACCTTAGTCCATGAAAAGCTGGACATCTTTCTTTACCTACCTCAAAGCCCACATAAGCTGATGGCACCTATTTGAAAAAATGAAAAATAACCTAGTAAGGAGGTTAAACCCTATAAAACTCATCAAAATCTTCTTTTTTGTAAGTTGTTTAACCCATCTTGACATGATACTAAATAACACTCCACTTCTCAGCAAGCGCATAAGTCCATTATCCCATTTGAATAAAATAATGACTATTTATCTTTGCCCTATTCTTAATACTTAGCAACAACCAAAGAGGGGTAGCTATAGGCACCTTATTTTGTTCGAACTAGTTTTTGGTATCCTAGGAATTAGGTAAAAGATGGCAAAATCAAAAAATATATATAAAGCTGGGGGTCGTTCAACGAAAAAGTTTTTGGGAAGTTCTAAAATGCCTATAGGCCATATTAAAGAAAATGTAAAAATGAGGCATCAAAAGCCACTTTTCATGGTGTCACTAAGGTTATACATAAATCAATTTCCCATTGTTTATGACCAAGTTGAGGTAAATCGAGAAGCCATAAGTTTGTACAAGTTATATTGGGGCGTAAGTATTTATACGAGGCCTTTACATTGTGAAAAACTTGAATTTTCACATGTAGTATTGATACAAGAGGGTTTAGTATCGATACCCAAGGTGTGGTATCGATATGTGGCATGTTTGTATCGATACAGACCTTGGCATAAGCTAAAGTTATGATTTTTGGCAAAATGTATCGATTCACAAGCATAAGTATCGATACAAATCCATAAAGTATCAATACTGGCCTCTAAGTTTCGAGACTAGAAACCTTTTTTGCTCTTAGTATAGATACATAACTAATTGTATCGATACTTAGGAGTAAAATGTACCTTATGTATCGATACAATATGTTTTGTATTGATACACCAAGGCATTTTTGCCTAGTTCAAGCTATTTTTCAGCCTTCAAAAACCCAATTTAAACATGTTTTTGCACCAAAGAACTATCATATAACATTACAAACTTCAACTATGGGTTCATTAATGTTAGCTTCAAAGGAGAGATTGAACCAAGAATGGGTGAATTGGTTTTATAAAAACTTGATGAATTTGAAGTAAATTGAAAATTAAAAATAAGATAAGGAAGAGAAAAACCAATAATCAATATTTAGAGGTTTAGTCCTGTAATTTAGCACCTACATCCTCTCTTCTTAGTACTTGCTTACCAAGGTGATTCCTACTATTCACTAAGCAAATTGTTACCTTTAAGACTAAGGTATAACCTTACACTACTATCTTTTAAGGCTTAGATAGAACCTTTTAATTTTTTTGAGAATTATACCCTAAACTCTTAAATATTTTCACTCACTTTCACATAACCCCTTTTGTGATATGAAAGAAGTATTTTGCAAATAAATTGAACCTCTAGTAGGTAGATGTTTGCTGGAATTTAAGTATAAGATGAATAAGATATAAATATGCTTGAAGAGTATAAATTTGATACAAGTGGAAATAAAGATTTTGATGATTTTGAGCTTTTTATTGTTTAATGATTTAATGAAATCTGTATCTCTACTTTTTCAGCTGTTTGGAACCTCCATTTATAGTTGAAAATTGATTCATAGACATTGGGCATTTAATGTGATGGTAGGAGAACCGTTGTGGCCATTCAATCCCATGCAATAGCATCGATGGTAAAATAGAGCAAGCAATTGACCGGAAGAAAGAGTGTGGCTTTATTGTTTAGAGTGCGTAATACGACGAGAGCTAAGCCTTCATGGATGACGCCTTCATTCGTAAAACCAAATGCAAATATGAGAGAAGCTGAGTTAACAAGAAGATCTTATCCCAAAAGATAGGATTGAATAGTAATGACATTATCATGGTCATCAATAACGAGAGAGGCATTTCTAAAGAATCCACAGACAAGAGTTTCGTGGACTGAAACATTTAAAGAAAGAATTTTGGTCCATCCAAAAGTTTCAAAAATTTGAAGGTAAGGATAATTAATGGACTAGAGAAAAGGAAAGTCGATGACTCAACATTCTTGGGTGGGTATCCAGGCATAGATGGTGGTGAAATGCTCACAAGCCCGTGCATCATGGAAACACAAGTCAAAGAAGGACTGATTTTAGGCTGGAGGTGGTTGATGAGTGGAAGAGGTGGAGGCACATGTGATATGACCTTGATGACATGCTATTTGTTTGGTTTGGGAGGCATGGTTGTGTTAGAGGACTTTTTTCAAGCAGGTGGTGAGGGAATAGGTTGAGTGGGTAAAATGTTGGTTGGGGAAAATAGTCGAACAAGTGGTGGGCACTAAATTTGGTTTGCAATTGGTGCGATGTAGTGAATAAATCTGTAATCATCACATAAACAAAGTGGGGAAAAGTTTAGGAATGGAAAAAGAGTTGAATTTTAGGAAAAAATTTGGACAAAAGTGATGGATTTAAAGAAGGAAGTGGTGAAGGTTAGGGTGATGGGCAGTTTCGAATTTATGATGTTTTAAATAAGGTTAAGTGATTTTGAAATGGTTTTGGGTAAATGTGATAAGGGAAATTAGCTTATAGAGCAATCGATTGGGAGATAAAGGGTGATGATGATGAGTTTTAAAGATTTAAAGATTGAGTGAGAGAGAGGGTTTTATGATAAAAGGATAAACAGTGCATTCAAATGATGAAATCATGCACGAGGGGTTCTAAATGAACAGTGAGTATCGATACAGAAGAAGCAACATCGATACAAAAAACATTTTTGGGTTCTGTATCGATGCAAGGAACTGGGTCTCGAGACTTAGATCAAATTGCTATGTATCGATACACGCTGAGAAGTATCAATACAGTGTATCGATACAAAAGAGGCAGGTATCGATACAAAGAACAAGTCTGGGTTTGTATCAATACAATTGAAACAAGTCTCGATAGATGGAAGAAAAATGTACAGGGATCGATACAGATAGCCTAATATAGGGTTATTTCCAATAAGATGACAACAAATTAGGTATCTTTTTTACCTAATTATCTTTTGAAAAAATTCAAAAATGCAACTTGGACCAAAATCAAGATCATTTTGCGTGGATAATTCAAATTCTAATCAAGATCCAACAAAATTATTCAAGAATGAGAAATTCATTACAAATGAACATTATAAAATAAGTAAGTGTGTAAAACTAGTTTTATCAAACTAAGCATGGTGCAAACAATATTGAGGCAAAGTATCAGGATTGGATCAAATCTTAAATTTTAGGGTATATTGATTAAGCCAATTTCTCTTCTAATTGTGCAAAATCTATCCTTGTCAAGTGGTTTAGTGAAAATATCAGCTAATTGATGCAAGGTATCAATGAATATATCATCTTTTTGTGCATGATCTCTAATGAAATAATGTCTAATTTCTATGTGCTTGGTTCTAGAGTGTTGGATTGAATTTTTGGTGAGACAAATGGCACTAGTATTGTCACATTTAATCGGAATATGATCCATGGTAATGCCAAAATCCTCTATTTGTTGTTTTATCCATAAAATTTGGGAACAACAACTTCCGCGGATATGTATTTTGCTTCGGTTGTAGATAAAACAACACTACTTTTTTTATTGGAAAACCACGATATGAGCATATTTCCAAGAAATTCATATGTACTGGAAGTGCTTTCCTATCAATTTTACATCCACCAAAATCCGCATCAGAATAAACATGTAAGACAAGAGATGATTCTTTTGGATACCATAAACCTAGATTTAAAGTGTCTCTAAGATATCTAAAGATTCTTTTCATGGCAATTAGATGTGACTCTCATGGTGATGATTGGTATTTAGCACATAGGCATACACTAAACATTATGTCGGGTCTACTTGTGATAAGATATAGCAATAAAGCTATCATAGACCTATAAGGTTTAGAGTCAACAATTTTACCTCCTTCATCCTTTTTAAGCTTTGTTGAAGTACCATAGGTGTGGAACAAGGCTTTGCTTAATTCATTTTGAACCTCTTGAGTAATTCCTTGGTGTACTTTGCTTGATTAATGAAGATGCCATCTTTACTTTGTTTAATTTGTAACCCCAAGAAGAATGTTAATTCTCCCATCATGCTTATCTCGAACTTACCTTGCATTAACTTAGAAAATTCTTGACAAAGAGATTTATTAGTAGCACCAAAGATAATATCATCAATATAAACTTGAATCACTAAAATGTCCTTGTTTTTTACTTTCATAAATAGAGTTTTGTTAACATTGCCTCTGTTGAAACCTTTTTCAATTAAAAATTTTGAAAGTCTTTCATACCATGCCCTAGGTGCTTGCTTTAGTCCATATAAAGCTTTTGAAAGTTTAGAAACATGATCGGGAAAATAAGGATTTTCAAAACTAGGAGGTTGCTCAACATAAACTTCTTGATTAATGAAGCCATTTAAAAAAGCACTTTTGACATTCATTTGATATAACTTGAAATTGTTGAAACATGCAAAAGCTAGTAGTATTCTAATGGCCTCTACTCTAGCTACGGGGGCATAAGTTTCATCATAATCAATTCTTTTTTCCTAACTATATCTTTTAGCTACTAATCTAGCCTTATTCCTAATTGTTCCATTCTCATCAAGTTTGTTTCTAAAAACCTATTTAGTACCTACAATGGGATAATTACTAGGTTCCTCAACTAAATTCCAAACTTTGCTCCTTTCAAATTGGTTGAACTCCTCTTGCATAGCCATGATCCAATTATCATCTTTTAGAGCCTTATCTAAATTCTTGGGTTCAATTTGTGAAAG
>JBBYHK010035013.1:0-51608 GCA_038382065.1 Adansonia grandidieri | reverse complement strand
GGGAGCATATAGAGCTTACTTATAAGATATGATGCCATAAACATGCATTAGCAAGTTCTTAAGTCTCTTTAATGCTTATATTCAATTATGCTTGCATGAGACTTAGAATGTTTGATTACGTTATAAGTTAATGATTTATGACTCAAACAAATTTGGTAAACATTAAAAATACTTTTTAAACTTATGCATATGTGGTTTGAATCAAAATCTTTTAGTTGTATATTACCTTACTTATGTGACCAAATATGCTAATTCATTTAAACTTGATTTGAAAACTTATTCTAATTTGAACTTTGATTATTCATATGAGTTTCAAATGTTTAAAATCAAAAGTTTGCATTAGAATATAAAATCATGGGTTTTGGAATGTCAAATTGCATATTTTTCTAAGTATTTTTCAAAAAACTCAAGGCATGTATCGATACTTAAAGCCCTGTATTGATACAATGAACAAAAAACCCAGCTTGTATCGATACAATGAACTTTGTATTGATACATCACTATGTGTTTCGATACAAAAGCCCCCCACATCGATACAACTAGTGAATAATGACCAATTTCGTGCTTTTTTTTGGCTCTTAAATGCAAAATTGGTCTCCTTAATGAGTTTTCACTTGAAATCCTTCAATTTTGTGATTTCTAAAACTTGATAAGCATCATTTCATAACTCATTACATGCTTAAACATCATATTTGATTCATTGATGAGTGTTTCACAAATCCAATACATTAAGTGCTCATATAGCCTATGCTCAAAAATACAAATTTTTCTATACATCATTATTTTTTTTATTAGTACCATATATGCTACATGTTCTTCATTCATCAATATTTGATATCACTTATTTTAAATGTCATTAAGCTCATTGAACATCTTTCATTCCTAACAAAACCAAAGCTTGTTGAATATTCCTTTATAATTAAAATCTTGGTACCTTTAATGCTCATCCTTTGCCAAGATTGTTTTTAATTTTTGCAAGGTTCATAGAGAAAAATCCATCTTTGAAAGATGAACACTTGCATAGCAAAATAAAGCAAATTAAGCATCCAACCACTTCAAATCAAACCAAAACCATCAAGGAATGCTTAAACACTAGAAATGATGATCCTCCAAGTTACAATGAGAATATCATCAAAGTTTGGTAAGGTTGAGGTAATCATCAAACAAATGCTATTAAATTCTTATTTTTTAGCATTATGTTTGGTGACATACAATATCAATTATATATAATTGATATTCTAGTATGTAATGTATGCTTAAAATGTTTGCTTTGAATGAATCTTTGAACATGTCTAAGTGCATAATTCTCATATGTAAGCATGTTTGCTAACTTACGAATCTTTGATTGAATGTTTGCTAAAATGATTTTATTTACATATCATAATAGAGCAAATGATTTTCTAACTTACGAAAGTTTGTTACGTTTTTCTTGAATTTTTTTTTTCATATGGCATCTATTGTAGTGTGCATGTGTACTAAAAAATTCAAAAATTTTGTATCTATTGTGCACCTAAACATACAATTGGTATGTTATATCTCTCAAATGTGCTTAAATGACCACAAAAGAAACAAAAATTGGATGAACTACACATTAGGATTTAAATACCTATATTTTCTTAATAATTGGTATACATGTTCTGAAATGATCCATAATTAATATACCTTTCAGCAATCTTGATGGAATTAGTCCCTTAGGTTTGAATTAATCTTAATTCAACTTTTTGATATTCCAAAAAGGGGGAGAGTTTTAGGCTTTAATTTGCTTGCTTGTACTTCATTTATACATATATGTCTATTCTAGCAAATAGAAGGATTTCACATGTGCTTTCATTACTTATATTATCAAAAACCTTAATATTTTGTGTTGGTACTCTTAAAGCCAAATGTTATCGAAATCCTTAATATTTTGTGTTTGTACTCTTAAAGCCAAATATGAACAAAAATGCCATTGCCAAGTGTTTCAAAACCTTTTTATGAAATTTCCAAAAGTTCATTTCATAATGCTTTTAAGAAGGGGGAGTTTATTGAAAATCTTTAAATGACTAAAGGGGAGCTTTACAAGCAAATTCACCTTAAGTTTTTTCATATCGAAAAGGGGAGATGATTATATTAGCTTTGAATTAATCCTAGTTTTGATATAACTAAAACTTAAGCTTGATTAGCTTGTGTTTAATTATTTTCAAGATCAGTATTTTTTCATGAAATATTTTGTAAACACTTTGAAAAATACTAAAAAATGTTTTAACTCTTTTAAGCATTCAAAAATGTGTTCTTAATGCATATTTTTATATAAAACATTTTTTAGATAAGTTTTACACATTTTAAAGTTATGAAAAACCTTTTAAAATTGATTTTCATGTGAATGTATCAATACACTATGTGTATGTACCGATACAATACTAGGCAATAGCTAAATAACCTTAAAATGCAAAAATCACTATTTATGTATCAAGACAAAGCATTTTGTATCGTTATAGGACTGTTCATGTATCGAGATAGATCTTTCTGTATCAATACAGCACTGTTTAACGATCATATTTTGGACCATTAAACAATTGTATTGATACCTACTTAATTATATCGATACAGAGGCACGGGGAACAATGGGAAATGATATTATAAAGGCTTCAACGGCTATATTCCTTTACCAAATGTTCACAACGGCTATAAACATGATCAAGGGTATAAAAAATCCACTCCAACATCTTCAACAAGATGAAGAACCAAGAGAATTGTGCTTAAAGTCAAATCTTTCATCTTTTCCATCATTTTCACTAAATAGTTCATCTTTATAGGATCAATTCTTCCTATTTTTGTATTCTTCATTTTGTATCTTTAGATACATATTTCCCTTGAGCCAAAATTCATGTAAACACCTAACGTTTAGAGGTTTTATTTGTTTACACTCAAATACTTGCAAAAAGGGGAAGTTCCTACTTAGCCATTCAAAAGTAGAGAAGGTTTCTACTTTGCCTTCAAAAGTAGTGAGAGAGGGTTCTATCTTAGCCACAAAAGGTAGGGGGTAGAGGTTTCTATCTTAGCCTTGAAATATAGAGTGTAAAGGTTATACCTTGTCCTTAAAAGGTAGACAATTCAAGTTAGTGAATTATGGAAATCCGAGGCAAGTGAGGCCAAGGTAGAAGACATGCACAATTAAGGTCGAACCTCTCTAAATTGTTAAGTTTACTTCTCTTTCCCTTGTCTTTAATTATTTATTTCTATTCACTAACTTGCACTCCAAAGTTTATTATTTAGATTTCTCAATTTTATTTAAAGTTTTAATTTACTAAAATTTTAAGAAATTAATTCACCCCCTCTTGATTTCATTCACCACTAAGAGGTCTAACAGGCCTAAAAATAATTTTCCCAAAATTTTAAAGCCCTTGGAGGGTATTTCATGCTTGGCCCAAAAGAATATAGGTGATTTTGTGATGTTTTGATTTTTTTAGGCTATTTTGTAATTATGCAAAGTTTAGAGACTAATTTGCAAAAATCAAAAAAATTATTTCAAGGCCATCTGAGGTTGGCCAAGAGCTTTCTATACCCTTAGGAATGTGTTTTGTGTATTGTTAACATGTTGAAATATATTTCATGCATTTGTAACTTCTTTAGGGCCTTTCTGCAATTTTATAAGAGCCTATTTGCAAAAATTCAAAAAAATTATTTTATGGCTATTGGTGCTTGGTTGAATTGATCATGTAATTTTTTGTATGTGTTCCATGTTGATTTTGGTATGTTTGGTGTTGTTTTGTAATATTTAAATCATGCAAGGACAAAATTGCAAAAAGTTAAAAATTTTTCAAAGGCCTTATATGCTTGGCCGAATGCTTTATGGACCTTTAAAGGTGTCTTTCATGCATTATTAGCATGTTTAAATGTATCTTGTGTATTTTTAAACTTTTAAGGATCATTTTATAATTTTAGAAAGTTTAGGAACTTATTTCAAAAACTTGGAAAAAATGGTTTGAAGGCTAAAGTACTTGGCTGAATATTCCTTGTGATTTTTGGTATGTTTTTATTATTGATTTTGACATGTTTGATGTGTGATTATATATTTTGTTTCATTTAAGGATTAAATTGAAAAGTTAGAAAAATTTAGTCTTTTTTGTAAAACCTTGTATTTAGGGTTAATAGAGTCTTTTAAACACTAAATTCCCATTTAAAATATTTTTGACATTTTAGGAATAGTTCTAACATCCCTCTGGCTCTCTGGTAGGGTGTAGAAAATATTAAAACCTTTCATTTCTTCTAGTGTTTCGGTGGTGTACGAAATACAATTTTGAGAAACTTAGGAACTTATTAGTAATTTTGCATTTTAGGTCATTTTTTATGTTTAATTACCGTTGTAGGGTGTAATTGTTATTTCACATTATTATGAGTCTTTTAGGGTTATCGAGACACTTTAAGGGTATTTTAGTAATTTATCTTAGAATCATGTCCTTTATAATCATCGGGATACTTTTATGTCAATGGTGTACAATAGGGATAGGTGTTGTAACATGGCCCGATGCAAATCCTGACTAGCCTATCTTAAAATAGTGGGTGTACTCCTAGTTCCTATATATATATTATCTATACATCATTATTTTTTATTTTTTTGGGGCCATACCTTTATTATTTTATTATTCTTTATTTTTTGTGTTTGGGGACTAAATTTTCAAGATGAATCACTCAGTCAATTTAACCTTAAATAATTATTACAAAACGACCATTCATTTTGGAGTCACCACCAATCTAATTTGGCTAGGTGAGATTGGTCTATCAAAGTTCATTTTTTGGGTTATGAAACCGACAAAAACAAACTTTGAGATTTGCAAGAATACCAAAGATCAAATGAAAAGGTCCAAGAGTCGATTATAATCACAAGTAAGGATCAACCTTTTCGTAATGCTCGAAAATCGGTACCTTATTAATCATGTGTTAACATAAATTTTGATATTTATTTGGTTTCAATATTCGATATGTAATTATAATTCCCATAATGTAAAATAAAATTTTATGAAATGAATATGGTATTCTAAATAAGAAAATAAGGTTTTTAATATTTTTGAAAATAAAAATATCTTTCGCACCCTTTTGGAAGACCAGATGAACATGAAAATTTTTATCGTTCTCTTCGTACCCTGCTAAAAACCTGAAAGAATACGAAAAGTTTTTTTTTTTTTAAATCAAAATATCTTTTGTCTCCTGTGGAAAGCTAGTGGAATCCAAAATGTTTTAAGAAATCAAAATATTTTTTGTTCCTCACTTGAGAGTCGATGGAATACAAAAAAGTTTTATTTTTTTAAATTTTAAAAAAATCTCGATTTCTTTTTTTAAAAGGATATCTTGTTATTAAAATATCCACAAAACCTCTTTCAAATGCTAGGAGAAATTCCACATACTATTTTAACATTAGAGACATTGCCTTAATTGGTAAAAGTTTTAATTTTACATAATAGAGTTTGTCCTAAGACTCGATCTCCATTATATGTATGAAACTAAACTCAAAGGACTTGAACATGGTCGATAAGACCAAATGCCCTCTAAAGTACTTTTTACATACAGTATCCTAGTAACTTTAAAGGACTTGGTTTTACTACAAAATTATCAAAATACCCTTAGGGTATACCTTTGACATGAAAGCATCTTGATACCTTAAAAGATTCTATAACTTTATAGTCAAATGAACCTATTCCTACTGTACCCCTTCAACATAAAATTATCTAGGTGATCACATAGGAGTGGTTCTAATATAAATTACTAAAATATCTCTAAGGTCTACTATTGATGTAGAAGTATCTTTGTAAGCCTAAAGGACTTGACAACTTTATAGAAAGACAAACCTATCCCCTACTATACACCTTTGACCTAGAAGTATCTCGGTGATCAAGTAGGACTCCATTTTAAGGAAATTACTAAAATATCTATGAGGTTTACCTTCAACGTACGAGTATCTTGGTAACCCTAATGGACTTGATAACATCATAAACAAAAGAACCAAAAGAACCTATTCCTGCTATACACCTTCGACATATAAGAATCTCGAAAATCACATAAGACTAGATTTTAAAAAAATTACTAAAATAACCCTAGGTATATCTTCAAAATAAAAGTATCCTAGTAACATAGAGGACTCAATAGTGGTATGAAATGATAATTATACCTTCTATGAGTAACTTGGACATAAAAAATGTCCTAAAATGTAAAAATTATGTCCTAAAATGTAAAAATTACTAGTAGGTCCGTACACTTTTCAAAATCGCAATTCATACCCCTATAGGAAAACTAGAGAAATACAAAAAGTTTTAATATTTTCTATATCCCTGCAAAATACTAGAGGAATGCTAAAAATATTCTTAAATTGTCAAAAATATCACATTAATCCTAAAATGAAAAGTTTTTGTAAATAAATTTTTTTAACTTTGCAAAATAGTCCTTACATGAAATAAATATCACAAAATAAACATAAAACACATTACAAAAATCATGGAAATCATACCAAAGATCACATAATCATTTCGGCCAAGCGCCTATAGCCTTGGAATGAAAATTTTGCAATTATACATAAGTCCCTAAATTTTCTAAAATTACAATAAGGCTTTAAAATGATGGAAAATGCATAAAATATATTTATACATTTTAGAATAAGCATGAAACACTTTCACAACTTTCCATAAGCCATTGGCCAAGCATGGATGGCTTAGGAACAAAAGTTTTACAATTTTGCAAATAAGCCCTAAATTTTCTAAAATTACAAAAGGTCCCAAAATGATGGAAAATGCATAAAACATATTTATACATATTAGAATGAGTGTGAAAACACTCCTACAGGTGTCTACATGATTCAGCCAAGCTTGGATAGCCATAGAATAATTTTTGCTATCTAGTCCTTATATTTTCTATAGTTACAAAATAACCTAAAAAATCAAAAGATCAAAAAATCATTAAGAGCAGATTCAACCAAGCTTAGAATCACCCTTCCAAGGCCTTCAAAATTTTGGAAAATTTATTTTTAAGCCCCTATAAGTTTCAAACTTTACAAAACAGTCTAAAATTGCATAAAAACATGCAATAATATTTCATCAAAGGTCACAAACATGTTCAACCAACATATGTATAAACTAAAATAGCTTTATTCATCACATATTTTCATGAATATCAACATAATCATATGTCATAATTTTTACCAAGCATAAATACACAAAAAAACATAATAAATAATGAATAAATCAACATAAATCAATATGAAAATATTAAAAAAAAATAACTTGAAAATATATACATGAATATAATATATTTTTATCAATAAACAAAAATAATCTTGATTAACTATGAACTTATTACTAACAAAAATTAAATTTAACAACCATATCATCAAACTTTGATCATGGGCTTCATACATGGTCTTTAAACATGAACCAAATTCATGAGCACAAGTATTCATTACGCTCACAACAAAGATAAAATATAATAGAAATAAACAAAAATCAAAAGTTTTCCAAGTGGATTTACCTTAAAAGCTTGACAAACTTGAAAAAAAAACTTAAGTTAGTGAATTTTTAGTGTTTTTTTGGTTTTGGGTGGCTAACGCACCTCATGAACATTCTTACTCCTTATTTAAAAAGAGAAGAGTTAGCCAAGGGGCTAGAATTTTTGCTTTGGCTGAATGGCTTTTAGCCATTTCTCTAAGTTTCTTTAATTAATTACTTTGTTATTATTACTCTTATTTTATTTGTTTTTTGATTTTGATAAGATTTTAATTAATGAATTTGGCATTTCACATGATGATGTCATGCATGACATTATCATTTAGAGACATGAGAGAAAAATAATTTAATTTGAATAAAAAAATCATAGGGACTAAATTGTAATAAAATTAAAAATTATGTATTCAAAGAATAAAATTTCACATAGCAAACTTAAAAAAAAAAATCAAAATAAGGTTTTTAGGATTGTTACAAAACAAAAATGGACTCATTTGGCTTATCAAAAAATTAATGGACTTATCAGGCTTATTAGAAAAATTAACAGGTTTTAAAGCCCAAGAAATGAAAAAAAATAAATTTTGGCCCATTAAAGATAAAATTAATAAACTTTCCATATATAAATTCAAAAAAGAATTTATGAGAAATTTTGCGTGCAAGAAAAAGGTAATTAAAAATTTCTAACTCATAAAATTTTACAAGTAAAAACCCTTTTGGAAGAAAAATTGTTATTTGGAAAAAAATGCAAAACTCATAAAACAAATTGAACTTTTAAAAATTGATTTAATAGGAATTTAATGAAAATATTTGAATAATTTTAATATTAGAAACTCAAAAAAATCCCCCCCAAAAATTTACGAAGTAGAAAACTCTATATCTTGAAAATAGGAAAATTTCCAAAAATATGTTCAAATTCTATAAAAGTTAGTTTTATCCAACGCATTAATTAAAATATTTATTTATAAAATTAATAAATATGAAAACTTAAAATTTGAAACAATTTTTATCGAAAAAAATTTCACGAGCATGGCACTCATGGTATTATAAAAAATTCAAATTTAATTCCCAAAATTAACAACTTAATACCTCATGGTAAAAAATGCCAATATAAAATTTTCCTCGATTATTTATGATTTTTGGGATTGAGTATAGCCATAAATATTGTACAGGTATTGGTAAAAATATATGATGGTCAACTTCCCAAATTTTACAAAAAAATCTTGAAAATTCCTAAAAATGAGAAATTTGACCATGATAACATCCGCAAAAATAAATTTTAAAATTTCATAAATATAAAGTTTAAAACCTAATTTCTTACCTAGATATTTGTTTTTTCTTATTAGATATTTATTCTCTAGTCACGTGCACCTGTGGCCATTTAGATATGATAAAAAAGGTCTTGAAAACATCCAGTCCACCTTAAGGAAATCTACCCTCACCGGGTGATCACTAAGTTCTTAGTCTCGAATATTATTGGACCATCAAGGAAAAGGCCTAGACAAAATTAGGTGTCAACAATAGTTTCATCTTTTTATGAAGCTATCAAGTGTTTTAGGGTTACCGGGATATTTTTATATCAAAGATAGACCATAGGGACATTTTAGTAATTTATATTAGATCCGAGTCCTATGTGATCACTGAGACACTTTTACATCAAAGGTGTACAATAGGAATAAGTTTGTTCATCTATGAAGTTATAAAATCTTTTAGGGTACTAGGATACTTATATGTCAAAGGTAAACCTTAGAAACATTTCATTAATTTATTTTAAAACCGAGTCCTTTAGCGCCACTGAGGTATTTTCATGTTGAAAGTGTACTTTAAGGGACATGTTGGTCAGATCGACCAAATTCACATCCTTATATTAGTCAGATTGACCAAATTCACATCCTTATAGTCAATTGTAGTACATTTCATCTACACGAGTCTTAAGGTATTTTTTATTACTTAAATAAATTTGGAATTTTTAAATTAAGGTAATGACTCCATATTAAAATGGTATATGAAATTTCTCCCAGTGTATAAGAGGGGTTCTACATATTATTTTAATAGTGCGATATCTTTTTTGAAATGAAAATCGAGATTTGTAAATGAAAATGAAACCTTACATATTCCTCCGATCCTCCAATTGGGTAAGTAAGAGATTTTGATTATTAAAATAAAACTTCTCATACTCCTCTTGCTCTTCGATGGAGTATGAAAGATATTTTGACCTTTCATATTCCTTTGGCTCTTTAGTAGGGTATGAAAAATATTTTAATGTTAAAAAAGTTAGAAAGCTTGATTTTCTCATATGGAATAATAAATTTGTTTCATAAAATTTTATTTTAAGACATGGGAATTATAGTTAAATACCAAGTATTGAAATTGAATAAAATCAAAATTTATATTAATGCATGGTTAATAGGGTCTGATTTTTAGGCATCACTAAAGGGTAAATCCTTGTGATTATAACCGACTCCCAAACCCTTTCATATGATCTTTGGCATTAACAAAGGCCTCAAAGTTTGTTTTTTAAGGTTTCGTAATCCTTCACATAAACTCTAATAGGTGACCAATTTCACCTAGGTAAAATAGATTTTTGGCAACTCTGAAACAAATAATTGTTTCGTAATGACTATTTAAGGTAAAGTCAAGTGAATGATTTACCTTGATGACTTGGTCCCTAAAAATAAAAAAGTTAATACTATCCCTAAAAATAAAAAATAATAATATATAGATATCTACAGGAGCTAGGGGTACACCTGCCTTTTATGTCCAGCTGGTTAGAATTCGTATCTCGAGCATGTTACGACACATGGTGCAGTGTCTACTCATGTATGAATCCATATTAATTCTTGTAGCTTTCGGTTAACCTCATGAATTTAGAGAAATAATTTCTTCTAAATCCGTTATGGGTAGGCCAATGACTTTATCAAGTTAACGAAAGCCAAAAATGTATGAAATATGTCTCCAATGTCACTTGAAGTGGTGAATCCTCTCTAGATCACTTATTCACCTACTGTATGATTCATGTCATACTTCACATAGCCTACCTTAAGCATCTATCCATTATGGACCTGTTTCAGTTAAATCTAAGTATGACACTTCTCATATGAGATGACCTGGTATCATAAGTCTGAGGACTACTATACATGGGTAGCACATAAGACCATATTCAATAGACATTTAAGTGACTTATACCAAACAGAGTTCTTATATGGGCCATGTTTAGTGAACTTGTTTCCACAAAACGTGCACCTATAGCTATCCTTAAGTATCTAAATACTTTAACTTCCATGAGATCAAAGAGTTGCATGCATTAAATGCATAGAGGCTTAGCATATGCTAGTCTTCATGCATTGTCAGTGCTCTATCTTGATAATATGATGACTAGGAACACTTGTAGAAACACAACTTTGATGCACAAGGATTTTATCATCATAACTTATTACTAACTTTGTAAGGCCTTTGTGTGTCAGGGGCTTCATCTAATTAGTGTTTACATGATTGTCAATCATGTCGCTAACAGCAAGGAAAACCTTGAATCACTAACTAAAGTGATTGGTTTTCATTATTAACTATTATATTCCTCATCCAATATGATTGGCTCTAGGACATATAGTAACAATTCCTATCATTTTCTTTGCCATGATTTCTATCTTTTGTGATATTTTTAACAACAATAATAAAGTAAAAAACTAAAATAAATTTTCTTATATCTCTTTTTTTGTGATTACTGTTTACCTTTCCTTGTACTTATAAAAATGAGTGGGAAGATTGGGATGATAGTTGGCATGTGAAGAAGTCTGAAAGAAAAGGTTAAAGTACGAGTAAAAAAGTGAGAAAGGTTAGTAAAAAAGTCAAAATGAAAAGATTGAAGCAAGTAAAAAAAATGAAAATGTCTCTTTCACATTCTCTAAGCCTTTCTATCCTTTCTCAGCTTTCATTTTTCATTTTTAATATTTTTCATTATTTTTTTCTTATCTCTATTTTCTTTTTTGATCTAAAATAGAGAATAGATAACAGGGAAAAAAAGAGAGAGAAGCGATAGCTAAGGACTTACTAATGAATCTAGAAAGATGAAAATGATTTCCTTATGTTAATTTTCATTTAGTATCAAACGGTTTTCCTTTTCTTATTCTTTTAGATAAATTTCATAAATATATTTCACATTATAACATTTGTTTTTCCTTTTTGATCTTATATGAAATTATTTTTCTCAAATCAAGAATGTAAGTTTTATATTGTATGTTTTGGCTAATTTATTGAATAAATTGCTAATGGATATATATTGGTTGGACTATACAGGTTTACTATATGTGTTCTCAGGTTTGGGTTTGCTTGAATGTGTAAATTATCTAAACAATTGCTTGGGTTTCCATCTTTTTTTTCTTTGAAGGGTCTGCGAGTTTTAGGAAAGATTAAAAAAAGATATATAATAGTTAGACTATAGGCAATTTTAAGAAAGATGAAAAAAAAAGATAATAACTCATTGAGGGAGAATGAATAGTTAGTGGAATAGAGTAAAATAGTTGATGAGTATGAAGTATGTGAAATATCTTCAAGGGATAAACACTACTCTAAAGAAATGAACAATATAAAGCAATGACTTAACTTTAAATATTTTATGCTTTTGATATTTTATATATAGATATTCTAAATTTTTGCCTTCATCTATGATATGCTTTGCGATGTAACAAATTTCAAATTATAGCTAAAGCTAGTTTTTTATAGAAATTAACATGCTTTATCTTGTCTGGATTTTAATTCGATCTTATAGTTTACTATTATCAGCTAATAGCCAAGTTTATCATTTTTGGCATTCTTATTTTAGACACTTCTTAAATTGCAAAATGGCTTGCCAAGTACCTCTAAAGCAGGCCTGGATTAAAGGTTTAGCAACAAAGAATTGATAAGTTTATAATTATACATGACATAAAACTTAAACAAATATTACAAAACATGAGATTGCATGTTTACCATTTTTGAATAACCTTTTGTAAAAGCAGATAAGATAAACATCGTATTGGAGAATAAAAAACCATAGCATTCATAGCATAGTATAATAAGTTATGTTGCTATTTTATTTGTATGTAAGTTTAAATTTTTTGAATGAAAATGTATAAATCTCACTAATGTTTTTATCATGTCCTTTTTAACTTTTAAATTTGATTATTTTCTTTCTTAAATCTGTTATAGATGTTTAACTTATTCTAATACTTTGCATGGAATAATAATTTTTCTTCTTTATATGCCTGTTCTCTAATCATAGTATGAATGTGAAACATATTTATTTTCTAATCAAAAGTATAATATAGAAATTAAAGCAACTAAGGTTGAGCATTTACTTGCGAAACCTAAAACTAAATTGTTTCAAAAGATGAAATCCTATATTTTAGGAAGGAAAATTTAAAGGAACACTTGAAAATGGAAAATTTTCTTTTATGCTTTTGATTACGACTGGATTGAAACATTTAATTATGCTTTGAACTAGTTAAAACAATTCTTTCTGGTGATATTGAGCTTTTTATTTCTAAATTGTTTAAGCTAATATAATCCTACTTAGTATCTGACTTTATTTGTTTTCCCTATTTAATTGGTGTAAATAACTTAAAAAATTATCATAATTGTGGAAAATCTTGAAAATTATGAGTTTTGCATGATGCCAAGGCGGTATTGGTCTAGATGTTCTAAGACTTTATCTAAGTAATGAATTTTCATAATAATTTAATGGCATGAAAATTATGAGTCACACAAGGATGTAAGGATAGTCATAGACTAATGTTCTAAGATTTGATGCTTTTTATTGTTGTTAAATGTTTATCAAATATTGCAAAAAGAATAGAATGCAATAGGAGAAACTAGACATTAACTCTACAACTCCTTTATTCAACCAAAGAATGATTTTAGTTAGATTTTTATTTATAGTTCTTTGGTTATTCTTCTAATATTGTTACATCTTTTGTGGTTTAAATTGGTTTCATTGATCTCTCATGAATTTAGAACACTACAATCTCAAGTTTGATTGTTTTCTATTATGTTTGCATCTCTATCTTTTTTCAATTTATAGTAGTTGGACAAGACTGAGTAGCTACTAGTGACTCTTTAGAGGATTAAAAAATGGTAAAATTGGTTTAAGATTCATTGTATTTATTAATGTCCTTGTTATGACAAGTTGAATCATTTCGGTCTCATTTATTATTGTATTTTGAATAGAGGTGATGCTTTTCTTATTCAAGTAACAAATTAGGATATGAATCTTAACGTATCAGAGCAAACAACACTTTAATTATCATATGGCCTTAATCGTCAAAATGAATTGCTCACCAAAGCTTTCCATCCCAAAATACAAGATGGCTAGGCTAAGGGGTTGCCACTGATCTTTTTGGGCTAGGTGTGAATGGACATCTACTAAAACCATTCACTTAAGAGCTACGAAACTCAAAAGGAACGATTTTATGGCCTGAGCAATCTAAAGATCTATAAAATTAGGCTTAAGAGTTAGTTATGCCACTAGTAAGGATTGATCCCTCTCGTAAAGCCCAAAAATTAGTACCAACTAATCACACGTTTTCAAATTACATTACTCTTGATTTCAATTATTCCAATATCCAAATCTCTTTTATTCATGAAAAAAAGCATATATCAACAAAAAAATGTATCCTAAGAGTCTTTTTGTGTATCCGTGAGAGCGATCAAATGTTGGTCCAAGTTTAGCTCAAATCCATAGCTTAATTTAGAAAAAAAGTTTTTCTAAAAAAGAAAACTTTAGAAAAGTGCATGACTCCAAAATTATCTATAAAATTAGACTTCATTCAAAAGAAATAATAAATGAGACATGTGGACTAAATTGAAGAAAGTACAACTTTAAAAACAGGGCAAAAAGTTAATTTTTATTTAAATTTATATTAGCTCAAGAGCGTTAATGCAAGCCACTAAGAACCTATTATTAAAAATCCCTAGACCTACGAACTTTGAAAGAAACCTTTGGAATTAATTCAGAGGCAGCCGAATGCCTTAAAAAAGCTAACATCAAAACTAGGAGAAACCTGAAGATACTTGACATCAAAACTAGGAGAAACCTGAAGATACTTGATAGTTTTGACGTTCCAAGCTCTCTGAATTTATGCAAGACTATTCCAAACACATAAAATCACAAACTCAAATTTCTATGAAATCTAATATTCAACCTAAAAATACTAAAAAAACCCAAGAAATCATTTTAGGCATTAAATGAATTTTTTGGTTGAAAATTTCTGTATCGTATAGCATGTCTAAAAAACTTACTTTTCCAATTTTCTCCTTGATTCATTTGAATATGGTTGGAAAGCTTATTTATCCTATTTTAATTGAAAAGTATTATAATAATGTACAAAAGTAGTTATCCTCAATGAATAGCATACTTTACAGCTTAGGCACTAAAATAGAGCCATCTGAACAGCTCATCTTGCAGAATTTCTACTGGGAAAGTCTGATGGACGTTTTGAAAGCCTATTACGCTTTTAATGCAATGAGGATTAAAGTAAAAATACTAGAAAAGTAATACCACTAGAAACATGAGCAAAATATTTCTTTTGTCAAAACCACAATGCTGATAAACAGTAGTGACTTAATAACAAAACATATGCACGAACATGTATTGAGAATTTTTCTAACTTTTAAATGTTCAAACATGCATTAGCTAAGCTAAAGATATTTTATGCATGTCAAAGAAAAGACAATAACAAAAAATCTCTAAGCCACTCAACTAGAACTCTAAATGCCACTATCGACCAAAAAACTTTAGAGTCATATGAATAACTCACTTTTGTAACACTTATTTATATTCATCTATTCTAAAACAAGTGAGACACATACCAATGCCCTCATTTGAGTGCTGTAACTAATAACCTAATGAATCTAGACATTAACATTTAACACACTAAGATAATCTCTAATGGCTTTCAACAAAACTCCATAAGTTTTGATTACAAAAACTAATCAAATACACTTAGAAAATATTATTTTTAGATCCAAATCAGCTACAAACTCAAGCATTTTATTTAAATGTCTCCAAGTTATTCTCAAAAGAATTTATTTAGTAAAACTAAGCCTTAAATCAATCATTGATTGAATAGATAAAGTTTAAACACATTTTTAAGATACATATAGACATTTTAACAAACACATGGTAAGATAGCTAACATATTATAAGCAAACATAAGGAGAATACAAGATTAAACATTGATTCATCATGATCGAATGCTTGTCCATAAAACTTCTAGCACACTATTCACCCATTGTAATCTATTCTCTTGAAAACACAAAAATATCCAATTTAAACAAATATGGGCTAAATGTAACATGTCATAACCAAAGCAATTATAAGATGCTTTGATAATGCATGAATTCCAATCAACGCCTGTCCTTATGCTTTAATAATGTTATGAACCCAACAAAACCTTTGGAAAGCAATGATATGATATATATATATATAAAAGCTTATTGCAGTTAATTATTAAATGCAACATGCCTTAAGCACATACTATGCTATTATCAAAGCATGTATCACTAATCTTATCAATAGATATGGAAATGTCGAGCCTCCATAATCATCAGTTATTTGATCTTCATCGATCTTAGGATGCCTAGTGCTTAGATTTCATTGTTAATCATTTAATATCACTTGCAACAAATTATTTCCACATAGCACAACACCATTAAGACCAAATGGAAACATATTAATTTATTCACTAGATTCCTAATCAAAATTCAAGCACATGAAAACCTTACTTTAATTCATGATTACAAACCAAAACTCTACAAGAATATAGGCTCCCTTGGTGGCAAAAAATCATGAAATCAATCCTTGGAAACTTGACAAAGTTTAAACGTTGGAACCAAAGCTTAATGCAAGATCTTGAAACAATTTTAAAAAAGCTAAACTCAAGAAAGGCACATCATGACCGATCACTTCTTATCTATTATAATCAAAACATAGATCTAGCAAAAAATCATGCTTAAGCATCAAGAATCAAGAAATCAAGATAAAAATCATATGAATCAAGTAAGAACTAAGAGATTAATGATAGAAATATTACCTTCCTAGCTTTACTTCTTTAAATCCCTTGAGGGAAATGAGAGAATTTGAGAGAAAATTTTACACATTTAGCTAGATATTTTTAAAATTAATGTTGTCACAACATGGCCTGCATACGAATCCTGACCAGCTGGACTTAAAAGGCGAATCCATCTCTCATTCCTAAATATCTATATATCATCATTTTTTATATTTAAGGGCCATATCATCATGATTATTTATTACTTATTTTTTGTGTTTAGAGACTGAGTTATTGAGATGAATTGCTCATCAATTTAACCATAAATAGTTGTTATGAAATGACTCTTTATTTTAGAGTAGCCACTAATCTATTTTGGCTAGGTGAGACTGGTCACTTATCGGAGTTCGTATTTTTAGGATAGTGAAACCCATAAAAACAAACTCCAAGATCTGCTAAAATATCAGAGATTGCATAAAAAGTTCTGGGAGTCGATTACAATCACAAGAAAGGATCAATCCCTTTCGTGATGCCCAAAAATTGGTACCTTATTAATTATGAGTTAACTTATATTTGGATTTTTATTTAATTTTCATATCTGATATTTAATTATGATTCTCGTATTTCAAAATTTTCTAAATTCTTAAATTTATTATTCCATTAGAGAAATCGAGTTTTTTATATTTTTAAAAATCAAAAAATCTTTTGCACCTATTGGAGAACCGAAAGAACACGAAAGCTTTTATTCTCCTCTTTTGTCTTCTCTTTTGTACCCCACTAGAAAATTAGAGGAGTACGAAAGGTTTTAAAAATCAAAATATCTTCCACATCCTATCGAAAAGCTAGAGAAATACGAAAGGTTTTATTTTACAAAACTTGAAAAATCTCAATTTTCATTTTGAAAAGGATATCTAATTATTAAAATAATCTGTAGAACTCCTCTCATATTTTGGTAAAAATTCTACGTACTACTTTAACTCAGAGACATTGCCTTAATTTTTAGAAATTTTTGATTTCATTAAAAATATTTATGTTTTGTCCTAAAACTCAGTTCTGAGTATACGTACGAAACAAAACATAAAAAACTAAAACAAGGTTGATAATACCAAAATGTTCCTTAGAGTGCCCTTGACATGAAAGTACCCTAGTGACTTTAAAGGACTCGGTTTTAATATAAAATTACTTATATACCCTTAAGGTATACCTTTGGCCAGAAAGTATCTCGGTACTCCTAAAAAGTTGAAATTGGTTATAGAAGACAAACCTATCCCTAATGCACACCTTCACCATGAAAGAATTTCGGTGATTACATAGGAAGCGGTTCTAAGGTAAATTAACAAAATGGCTGATAGGGATTACCTTCATCATTAAAGCATCTCGGTAACTCGAAAAAACCTAAAATGATAAGAAATGACTCTTTTACCCTAAATAGGTAATCAAAATATTAAAAGCGACCTAAAATACAAAAATTACAAGCCTTTAAACTTTTAAAAATTACAATTTAAACCTAAAATGACTAAAAATGCAAGAAATATTTTTGAAATGACCAAAATGCCCTAAATAGATAATTTGGTGTAGGAAAAAACCTTTTTAACCTTAAAATGCAAGGTTTTCATAATGGACTCTAAAGTTTGTTAATTTTGCAATTTGGTTCCTACATGAAATAAACTTATAATTAAACATAAAACATATCACAAAAAAAAAAAATATAGAAATCATAAAGTCACAAGAAGCATTTGACTAACCACTTATGGCCTTAAAGTAATTTTTTTCAAATTTTTTAAATTAGTTCCTAAGCTTACTAAAATTACAAAAAGATCACAAAATCCAAAAAAAATGTACTTCAACATGATAAAAATGCATAAAACATATCCTAGGTAAATATGAAGGTTTCGGCCAAGCATGGAAGGCCTTAAAATAATTTTTTTTTCATTTTTACAATTTAGTCCTTATACTTCTTATAATTAGAAAACAATACCAAAAACATAAAAAATTCACCAAATCATACTTGTACACAATTGGTCAAGCTTGGAACTAGCTATCCAAAGATTTAAAATTTTTAAGAAAATTATTTTTTTAGTCCCTATGACTTCCAAAAATCACAAAATAATATAAATCATCATAAAAATAATAAATAAAATTAAATCAAGGCCACCATGAACTTCGACCAATAGCAAAACAGAAAAAAAAACAATATTTCCTCAACACAACGTTATGAATATCAACATAAATATACATCACTAACCTTAGATGCAAAATTAAAATCATAAAAAAATAAACATATAAACATGTTTATCAACATATTAACATGACAATGCCAAGAAAAATAGTGTCAACATCAACATATATATATATATATATATGAAAAAATCAACACCACATCAAAAACATCATATTTCATGAAGAAAATCAAGCTACTATTAAGAAAAATTAAACATAACAACTAAAATAAAGAAAATTTTTTTATAGCCATCATACTTTGCCTTTCAACATGGAACAAAGCCATGAGCTCAAGCATGATTTTGGCTCACTTAAAGGAAGAAAAATGAATTAAATATGCAAAAGCTCAAAAATTTTCTAAGAATTTCTACCTTTAAAGTGTAGAAAATGGTAGAAATTTGATTTTTTTTTCTCTTTGGTGTTTTTGGCTATTTTTTGCTTGGAAGATCATTAGCCATTGCTTGAAGCATCTTTGCCTTATTTATAGGGGAAGGGAATTGGCCAAGGTGGGATGAGATCCCCTTGGTTGAAATTTCCATTGATTCTTTCTTTTCTATTTTAATTTTATTACATAATATATAATTAATGCTTAATTAATAGTTTTGTCTCTTTATATTAATTTCCAAGTGTTCATAAACAATCTAAAAGGGTGAGTCATGTGGGTTAATCCTAGCTTCATGATAGTTTTCATGAAATTAATCTTTAATGATAAAATTCAATCTGGATTAAATTAATTCTCATAAAATTAAACTATCAAATTATGAAATTAATATAAATATACAAAAAATTCAAAAATGTAGGAAAAACTAAAATTTTAATTGCAACTTTTATGAAGAAAATGAAGTGAAAGGATTAAATTGTAGAAAATTAAAAATTATAAACTTAACAAATAAAATTTTACATGATAAATTCAATTATGAATTTAATTACTTAAGGAAGCCTAATTAAATGTTCATATAAAATTTTAGGCCCAATAGAGAGAGAAAAAAGTTAATTAAAATTTTCAAACTTGTAAAACTTTTCGGGTAAAAACCTTATTAGATAAAAATTATATTTAAGAAAAATGAAACAAAATTTCAAAAATCTATATCTAAGATATTTTATTAAAATATATGAAAATTTTTATAAGTTTAAATTTTGAAAAATTTGCAGATAAAAAACATCGTATTTTGTAACTAAAAAATTTCAAAAATACATTCAATTATTTACAAAAATGAATTGAATTCAACATATAATTCAAAATATTAATTTACATTAATTTATAGACCAGTAAAGATGAAAATCTAAAATTTGAAACAAATTTTACCGAAAAAAATTTACAAGTAGAATGCTTGTGATACTATGAAAAATGCAAAATTAAATATTAAAATTGACAATTTGACACCTCGTGGTATAAAATATCAATGCATATTTTTTTTCTTGAATATCTTGGATTCAGTCACAAAAAATCACATAGAAAATTACAAGCAAGATTCAATCACCTCTTTCTGGCCCTAGAATAGATTTTTTTCGTATTTACACAAAAGTCTCTAAATTTTTAAAATTACAAAAAGACCTCAAAACTAAAAGAATGTATTTTAATTTGATAAATGAATAAAATACACTCCTAAGGGTGCAGGTGTGCTTCGGCCAAACATATAGGTCTAAACAAAAAAAAATTTATTTTATTTTTACAGATTACCGCCTAAACTTTCTACATTTACAAAATGACCAAAAAAATCACCACATATACATGCATGAAATTCCGTCAACATCCAAATAATCTGCTAATCAAAAAAAATTTTAACTCAAGAATTACATATTCATATTTTATTTAATACAAATTAGCACCATTATATGATAAAATTACAAAAAATAAATATATAAACTTGTGATTTCAAAATAATAACAAGAAAACAATAAAAGAAATAAAATACATATGAACATATATATGACAAATACAAAACCAAAACCAACATCATATACACATAAACATGATTCATGAAGAAAGATAATTTACTAAAAAAAATTAAAAAATAATAAAATCAAGGAAATTAGTTCATGGCCATAATGCTTAGTCTTTCAACATTGATAAAAAATCCATGAACTTAAGCATATTTTTGGCTTACCAAATAGAAGAAAGATGCATGAAACAAACAAAACTACAAAGATTATGGAGATTATACCTCAACAAAGCTTTGAAAAATTTTCTTTTAAGTATTTTCTTTGTCCTTTTTTTTTCAAAATTTTTTTGGCCTCTAAAACTAAAGTCCTTGAAGAAAACATCTTCCCCCATTTGAAGAAAAATGAAATCTAAATCTTTTTTTCCCATATTTTCTTTTTTTTATTTGTTTGATGTTAAGTTTACTTGTTAGGTTGGAAAATAATAAATGTTGTATCATAAGCCCATGCCCTTGCCATATTTTCTTACAAGCCACCATCTTTGTTATCATGATTTTGCTAGTTTAGGTGGAATGATGATCATGTGTCATTTTGGCTAACTTGATGGAATTAGTTCGAATGAAACAAAATAAATTGGAAAAGAGTTTAATTTTAACCAAATTAGACTTCATGTAACTAAATTAGTAAATTAGAATAAATTATGGAAAAGCAAAATAGAATTATAAATTTACAAGGAACAAAAAAATAATACTATTAGAAGTAAAGAAATTAATGCAATCAAATTGCAAGAAAATCATAATTGAAAGTTCTATGAAAAAAATAATAACAAATTAGAGTTTAAAAAAAAAGAAAAAAATAAATTCACATGATAAATCCAATTAAGGATTTAACCATATGGAAATTCCAATCAAAATTCCATAAAAAAAATTTAATAATTGATATAAAATTACAAAGAAAAAGATTAGTGGACTTTGCTGGAAAATTGGATATTAAGAGGGGCTTGGTAGCCTTTTAGAGAATGAAATGGGCCTGGCGAAAATTTTAGAAATTGGTCTTGGCAAGGTCATTGGGCTTGTTGAGAAATTATTAAGTTTATTAAGCCTATTTACAAAATTTGAAAGTTTTAGGCCTATCAAAGAGATTTTACACAGAATAAAATTAATAATTTCTTATAAAAATTTCAAGCATTAAATTATACAAGAAAATTTTTTAGAAATCTTATGTACAATTAAAATTCAAAACTTGTAAAATTTCACAAAAAAACTTTTATAGAAGAAAATTGTTAGTTGAAAAAAATTCAAAACTCAAAAAATAAATTGAATTTTTTAAAAATTGATTTAATAAATTTTAATGAAAATTTTAATGAATTTTAAAAATCTTAAACTCAAAAAATTCCTCCAAAAAAAAATTTAGTGAGTAGAAAACTCCGTATCTTGAGAATAAGAAAAACAACAATAAAATGCAAAACTCATAAGATAAAATAAATTTTGTAAAATTGATTTAATGGTGGTTAAATGAAAATACTTAAAGAATTTTGAAGTTCAAAACTCAAGAGAATTCTATCGAAAATTTTACTGATAAAAGAAAGCATGTATTTTGAAACTGAGAAATTTGAAAGAATACATTAAAACTTATATAAAATGAATTAAATGAAACATATTATCCAAAATATTGATTTACAAAATGGTAAAGATAAAAATTCAAAATTCAAAATTTAAAATAATTTTATCGGGGGAAACTTCCCTAGTATAATACTCATTGTACTGTGAAAAATTTAAAATTAATTATAAAAATGGACAACTTAACACCTTACAGTATAAAATATTAATACAAATTTTTTCTTGAATATTTTATATTTTTTTAGAGTGCATATTGATATAAATAGCACATAGGTATCGATAAAAATATATGACTGTGAACTTTACAATTTTAACGAAAAATTCTTGAAAAATTCCTAAAAATGGGAAATTTGAATGCTAAAGCATCTGCAGAAATAGATTTTTAAAATTTTGACAAGTAACTATTAAAAATAATTTTTTTCTTAAATATGTGTCCTATATATCTAAAATTAGAGATCAAAATATGACTTTTTTTTTATCAAGAGAACATACGGCTATTCAAATTATGACTAAAAAAGTCTTGAAAATGTCTTATTCATCTGAAAAAACATCGCTTCCAATGATGATGGCCGTTAAGTTCTCAATCTTGGGTATTCAGGATTATTAAAAAAGAGATATGGATGAAATTAAGTGTCTACAAAATGTATCCTAATGACCTTTCCGGGAAAATCTAAAGTTTCCTATCTTAGACCTTCCAAATTAAGGCCTCAGGAAAACTTCCAGCACTTTAAATTCCTAAGTTCCATTCATGACCTAGTCCTGATTACACCTTCTTGACCAAAAGTCCATATTTAATTTCATTTTGGCGTATCAATTTCAAAACTTGAGTTGTAAAACTTTTCAAATCTCGAAATCTAACTCTAGGCTAAAAGTTGACTTTTTATAGTTGCCTTTGCCTAAAGATGATTTTTACCATTTGGATAACTTTTGACTATGATCTTTAAGACAAGTGTCTTTTTCATCCAAATGACTTCAATAAACACTCTAATCACCTTAAGGGACATATCCCACTCTTTTAAACTAAGCTTAAATTTTTGGATTTTCAAGATCTGGGTTTTAGTTTTCTAAATTGGACATTGACTTTTTAAATCAGACAATTAAGCTCAAATACCATATTATATTAGACTAAGCTTATGGGAACTAACCAAAACTCAATTGGACTTTTCTTTCATCTCTAACCTATCCAAGAGGATCTAGATCTAGAAAATTCCACTTAACCTCTATAATCGAGAAAAAATCAACTAGAGCCTCAGACAAAATAAGGTGTCTACAGCTACCCCTCTTTGGCTGTTGCTAAAAGCTTAAGAGCAAGGCAAACACTAAATAAACATCATTTTGTCTAGGACCTAATAAGCCCCTCTACAGGAATGGTTTTTCTTAACACATGCAATATCCTAACTAACTAGCCCAAATGAAAGAGAATCTCAATCCTTACTAGTCTTTCACTTAATTGATAAAGTGCCAATTCTACTAGTCTTGCCTAACTAAGCAGAATGGACTTAACAAGAAAAATAAAAATGCTGACTCACTGGTCTTCTCTTTAACCAAATAAAGCTAATTAACATGCTACCTATTTCACTCTTCTCCTGCTTAACCAAAAGATAAAGATTGACACATTGCCTACCTTACTAGTCTTCTGCTTAACTAAGTGTAGAGGACTTGGGGCTGCCAGCTCTATTAGTCTTCTACATAACTAAATAGAATGAACTTACACACAATGCCTGCTTCAACGAATTTAAACATTGCTAAACAAAAAAGACTTGACTCAAAAACCTACTTCACAGACCTTTTGCCTAATTGAGTGAAGAGGATAGAAAGAAAACTAACTTTATCGACCTTCTGCCTGGTCAAATAAAGTGTATGAAATCACCGTAAACTTTACTAGTCTTTTTCCTAACCAAGTTGATAAAAGAAAATATCAATTTAATCTTCTACCTAATCGAATGGTGTTAACTCAAAACCTACTTCACCAACCTTCTATATAGTCAATGAAGAGAAAATTTGACTCCACTGGTCTTCTGCCTAACTAACTGAAGCTAACAAAAGAAAAACTCCATTTGAGCTTCTACTTAATCCAATGAAGCTGACTCAACCTGACTACACCAGTCTTCCACATAACCAAGTGAGACGGATAAAAGAAAAAAGTTTTTTTTATAGGGCATAACCTCTCTACAAGGTGCCAATTTCATTGATTTTTTTTATGTAACCAACTAGATTGAATTTTTCTATCTTCTTTTTCTCTCTGAATACCAACTAAATTTGGTTTACTTACTAGGAAAGAATGATATTACCTGAGGTATCATCCACTGAGATATCACCAACCTTTTACGTAGTCAAATGAAGAGGAAAATTGACTCCACTAGTCATTTGCCTAACCAACTAAAGTTAACAAAAGAAAAACTACATTTAACCTTCTACTTAATCAAACGAAGCTGATTCAACCTGGCTACACTAGTTTTCCACATAACTAAGTAATGGACAAAAGAAAAAGTTCTTTTCTATAGGGCACAACCTCCCTAGAAGGTGCTAATTTCTGTGACTTTTTTCCCTAACCAACTAGGCTAAACTTTTCTTTTTTCTTTTTCCTCTCTGAATACCAACTAAATCAGGTTTGCTTACTGGGAAAGAATGATATTACTTGAGGTATCATCCATTGAGGGCCTTGTTTCCATCAACACCATTAGGGATATCATGATTCCTACTTTTAGGTTAATATGCATTCACAATATAAGATTCGTCTCAATGTCATTCGCAATTTGTTTTGCTTTAGCAAAACACTTGTCATGATAATTTTGTTTTCATTTATCTCTTTCAAATTCAATCATGGCTTCCATTACCATTTTTCTCTTTCACTTTTATCTTTCTCTAAAATCATTAGATACTTATTTCTTTTAGCTGGGCAACATCTTTATGTTTTATCATCAATCACAAATCTTATGGTTTTTTTACCATTCTCTCCTTTTATTTTCATGTTTCTTTTCTTGTCGAAGCATTTTAATCTCTTCACTTTGGTAATCTCAAACCATAGATCACCAAATTTTAGAACAAATACTAATTTCCTTATAGAATATTGGTATTTTTTATCAAAATATTAAGGCATCATACGTTCATTCCTCATCAATTTATTAATCACCATTAAACAAATAATAAGCAATGACACAACATAAGGATAAGCCAAGAAAAAAAGTTCATTGTGAATTTATTTCAATAATTGAAAACTCTTAACCATTAATCAACCAAAAATGTTAACAATTGACGAAAAAAGGTTTAGTAAATGCTTAACAAGGAAAGAAAAAAATTCAACAAGTAAGCTTTTTTAAATAATAGAATCTTACACTTTTAGAGAGTAAATTTGATTCAACTTTTCGAGATGTCATCTGGTAAATCAGCTCATTTAGATGTAGCACTTCTTCTAAAAACTTTTTCAAACTATGTTCTATCTTGCTTTGGTTGCAGACGTCATTCCAAACAAGAGTAAACAATTCCTTACAGTTGTATGAACCTAATGCTTTGGCATTTAGGGTGGAATTTTGCAAACTCAATAACTTTTGGCATTTGCCCTTCGCACAGATCCAACAATATTTAGCATTTGCCTATACACTATTTATTCAAACATAATACTTTTTCACTTTATCAAAACTTATCAGACTAGGCAACTCATTGCCATCCATTTCAATCATTATCAATGCTTTTTTAGAGAATGCTCTTCTCACCACATAAGGCTTTTCCCAATTTGGAGTCCACATGCCCTGAGCATTCTTTTGGATCAAACAAATCTTTTTAAGCATTAATTCACCTTTGTGAAATTGTCGAGGATGAATTTTCTTATCATGTACTCTTATCATCCTCTTTTGATACATTTGCTTATGACAAATGGCTCTTAACTTTTTCTTCTTAATGAAGTTAAACTTCTCATACCAAGATCTAACCTATTCAGCCTTCTCCAGTTTAGCTTCCATCAAAGTTTGTAATAAAAGAATTTCCACCTCTATTCATAGCACTGCTTTCATCCTATAGACTAAGGAAAATGGTTAGCACTCAGAAATGTATGAACTAAAGTTTGAGACACATGCAAAGCAAATGGCAACTTTTCATGCCAATCTTTATACGTCTTGGTCATCTTTGATACAACTTCTTTATGTTCTTATTAGTTACTTCTATTGCCCCACTCATTTTGGCGGTATGTTGTCAAATTATGAAGATTGATTTTAAATTGCACACACTTCGTGCATTATTTTATTTTTCAAATTTAAAGCATTGTCAGTAATAATTCTTTTTGATATTCCATATCAGCATATGATTTCTCTTTTGATAAATTCATATACCATTGACTTGTTACATTTGCATAAGAAGTAGCTTTCACCTATTTGGTAAAGTAATTTATTGCCATAGGATGAAGCAATGCCCATTTGATGCCTTGGGTGTAATTGTCCCTATCATATCCATGCCTTACATCAAAATGCCCATGGAGATGTCATTACGTGCAACTATGATGGAGTCACATTAATTTTATATGTATATATCTAACACTTATGACATTATCATGCAAACTTTACGAGATCAGCTTTTATGGTCAACCAATAATATCCCAACTCATGATCTACCTAGCCATCATATGTCTACTAGGGTTTGTTCCATATATCCCTTTATAGATATATCTTATGGCATCTACACACCTCGAAAGCACTTATTCTCAACTTATTTTGTATAGGACTTCACCATCAACGATGAAATTTATGGCCATTCTTCTAATAGCTCTTCAATCATTTTCAATAGCATGATCTAGATACTGTCAATCCCTAACGTATCGCAGAATATCATAATACCATAGTTGACTATCCCTTTCAATCTCCATATTGTGATAATAAGCAGGGACCTCATGAATACTTATTTTAATTGGCATCACTTTAGCCCCATCGATTATATTTATCGTGGCAGACAAAGTAGCCAAAGGATTGGCGATCTGATTCTCTTCTCTGGGTAAATACTGAAAATCAATATTCTCAAGTTCTTCCACCAATTCAAGAATCAACTTCTTGTACTGCACTTCTTATCATGGGTTTCCCATTCACCCCTGAGTTGATATATCACTAGAGCTGAATCCTTATACATATTTAAAAATTTCACCTTTCCCTCCATAGCAACTGGCAATCTCATAACACATGCTTCGTACTCAATTATTTTATTTATGCAATCAAAATTTAGTCTAGTAGTAAACAAATAATGGTCTCCACATGGGGAAATCAATATCATTTTTTTACCATACCCCCATGGCATTAGCAACACCATTAAAGTACATCTTCCAAGTTTCATCCTCGAGTGACACCTCTTTTCCTTGAGATGCACACATCAGATTCTCATTGAGAAAATCAAAATCTAATGGCTTATAATCTTTCATAGCCCGATTAGCTAAGAAGTCAACTACAACATGACCCTTTATGACCTTCTGATTTGCATTCACTATGTCAAATCTAAAAATAACACTTGCCACCTTGCAGTCTTTCTTGAAAGAGTTGAAGCTTCACATAGGTATTTAATTGGATCTAACTTTTCAATCAACATAGTCATGTCATAGAGCATATACTATCGAAGCCTCTATGTAGCCCAAGCCAATGCATAAAACATATTGTCCAGTAATGAGTAATTAACCTTATAGTCTATAAATTTCTTGCTAAGGTATTAGATCGCCTATTTTTTCTATTACTGTATACCTTAGAGCCAATCGGATTAGATGAGGCATATAATAGTTAATAATGCAAACCAGTTACTTGTGATAGTGATTCAAGGTTTACCTTTATGTTAATAGCATGATTGACAATTATACAAATACTAGTTGGATGAAGCACACTGAACACAATAGCCTTGCAAAGTTAGTAATGAGTTACAATGATGAGATCCTTATGCATTAAAGCCTTGTTTCTAAAAATGTTCTTAGTCATCATATTGTCAAGATTGGGCATTGATAATGCACAAAGATTAGCATATGTTAAGCCTCCATGCATTTGATGTATGCGACTCTTTGATCCAACAAAATTTAAAGTATAGGGATACTTGGGGATAGCATATGGGTGCTTGTTTAGTGGAAATGAGTTCACTGAACATGGCCCGTACGAGAACTACATTTGGTATAAGTCACTTAAGTTTCTATATAATATGTTCTCATGTTCCATTGTGTATATTAGTCCTCAGACTTTGTCGCAACATGGCCCAGATATGTGACAAGCTTGACGTAAAAGATAGGTGTGCCCCTCATTCAAATATACATTAATATATCATTATTTTTTTATTTTTTAAGGGCCATATATCATTATTATTTTTTTATTTCAATTTTTGTGTTTATGGATTGCGTAGTTAAGATGAATCACTTACTTAACTCAACTTTAAATAGTTATTATGAAATGAATATTTATTTTGAAGTTGCCACCAACCTATTTTAGCTAGGTGAGATTGGTCACCCATTGAAGTTGGTATTTCGAGGGTTATGAACCTTAAAAAAGCAATGTTGAGGTCTGTGCTTATACTAGAGATCATATGAAAGGGCTCGAGGGTCTGTTACAATCACGAGCAAGAATCGATCCCTCTCATGATGATTGTTATTGGTACCTTATTAATCCCATTTTAACTGAAATTTTGATTTTTATTCGATCTTAATATTTCATATTTAATTAGAATTCCCATATATCAAAACAAAATATTATGAAACAAATTCATTATTCCAAATGAAAAAAATCAAGTTTTTAATATTTTTAGAAGTCAAAATATTTTTCTACCCTATTAAGGGATCGAAGGTATACAAAAGGTTTATCATTCTCTTTTCCATCCCATTGGAATGTCGGTGGAATACAAAAGGTTTTAAGAAATCAAAATACCTTTTGTACCCTACTTAAGAGCCGAAGGAATACAAAAGGCTTTACCATTCTCTTTTGCACCTCATTAGAGAACCAGAAGCATACGAAAGGTTTTAAAAATCAAAATATCTTTTGTTCCTTAGTTGAGAGCCAAAGAGTACAAAAGGTTTTATTTTACAAAAAATTGAGAAATCTTGATTTTCTTTTTTTAAAAAGATATCTTATTATTAAAATAATTCGTAGAATCTCTCTTATATTCTTGGAGAAATTCCACGTACTACTTTAACTCACAGATATTGCCTTAATTTTTATAAAATTTCAATTTTATTAAGAATATTAATATTTTTTCGAAAACGTAGTTTCAACTATACACACGGAACTAGATACAAAGGACTTGAACATGATTGATAAGACCAAAATGTGTTTTAGAGTACTTTCAACATGAAAGTATCCTAGTAACTCTAAAAGACTTGGTTTTAATGCAAAATAACCAAAATGCCTTTATGTATACCTTCGATGTGAAAGTACCCATACCACTAAAAGAATAAAAAATAATCATAAAAAAAGAATGTATCCTTAATGCACACCTTCACTATGAAAGAATCCTGATGATTACATAAGATTGGTTTAAAGATAAATCACTAAAATGTCCCTAAGTTTTACTTTTGACATATAAGTATTAGGTAAGCCTAAAGGATTCGATTTTATCATGAAAAGATAAACCTATTCCTATTGTGCACTTTTGACATATAAGTATCATGGTGATCGCATGGGACTTAATTTTATTATAAATTACTAAAATACCTCTAAGTTATACCTTAAACATAAAAGCATCCTGATAACCCCAAAGGGCTTAGAAATGATATGCATGATGATTTTGCCCTAAATGGGTAACATAAACATCAAAATTGACGTAAAATGCAAAATTACTAATAGGTCCCTTATTTTATCAAAATTGCATTTTAGCCTTAAAATAGCTAAAAATGATAAAAGTTTCCTAAAATGACTAAAACACAACAAATGGGCAATTTGACATAGAAAAAACCATTTTAACCTTAAAATGTAACATTTCCTAATGGACTTTAAACTTTGCTAGCTTTGTAATTTGGTCCCTACATGAAATAAACTCATAATTAAACATAAAACACATAACAAAAATCATAGAAATCATGCTAAAAGTTACAAAAAGCATTCATGCAACCATCTATGGCCTTAAAGCAATTTTTTCAAATTTTACAAATTAATCGCTAAAATTTTTTAAATTATAAAAAGACTTTAAAACTCTAAAAAATGAATTTTAACATGACCAAATGCATAAAATACATCCTAGATGTATATAAAAGTTTCTGCTAAGAATGGAAGGCCTTACTATAATTTTATATTTTCATAATTTAGTCCCTATATTTTTTATAATTAGAAAATAACACCAAAAATATAAAAAATTCACTAAATCACACTTGTACACAATCGATCAAGCTTGAAACTACTTACTCAAAACTTTAAAATTTTTGAGAAAATTATAAAATAATCAAAACTATCATAAAATAACCAATAAAATTGAATCTAAAGGCCATAGAAGATTCGACCTTCACCAAATCACGTACCGAAATGATATTCATATATCCTAATTCTACTAAGCTTGAATCAACTTCATCATGTAAGCAATTATGAAAGTAAACATATAAACATGTTTTACTGACATATCAACATGAAAATACCAAAGAAAATAATATTCACATGAACATATATACATGAAAAATTCAACATCATTTCAAAAAGAACATATTTGATGAGAAAATACCAAGCTTTTGTTAAGAAAAAAATCAAACATAAAAATTAAATTAAAAGAATGGTTCAGAGCCATCATGCTTGCCTTTCAACATAGATCAAAATCCATGAGCATAAGCTTGATTTTGGCTCATCAAATGAAGATTCATGCATGAAATGAAATTTTTTTTTTCAAAATTTTACAAGAACAACTACCTTAAAAAGCTTAAAAATTTAGGAATTTTGGTCTTTTCTTAGTATTTTTCTTGCTTGGAAGCATTAGCCATTTGTGGAAGCATCTTTCCCTTATCTATAAGGGGGAAATTCAGTTAAGAAAGAATGAAATCCTTTTTATAACTTTACCAAAATGTCTAAAGGGGTGATTAACGTAGGCTAAGGTTAGGGTTAATGATTATTAGGATAATATTAATTTAATATATATTTAAAATGTAACTAAATTGGTAAAGAAAAATTGAATTCTAACTAAACTAGTTCATGTAACTAAATCAATAAATTTTATAATTAAAATAAATATAAACAAAATTATGAGAATGAAAAAAATGATAAAAATAGAGTCATAATATAAAAATGAATTGGAAGGACTAAATTGTGAGAAATTAAAAGTTATAAATTAACAAATTTATTTACAAATTCAAAAATCTAAAATGCCTAATTAAATATTCACATGAAAATTTTGAATCCAAAATAAATAAATAAATAAATAAATACAAATTTTGGAGAGAAAAATTATTAGGCTTTATTGTAAAATTAAAATGGTCCTATTGGACCTTGTTGGAATGATCAAGAACAAGGCTTGTTGGGCTTGTAGAGAATGAAATGGGCTTGATGGAAAATAAAAAAAATGGGCTTAGAAATCTTATCGAGTTTGTTGAGAAATAAATGGCCTTATTGGGTCCATTAATAAAATTTGCCAATTTAAGCCTATTAAGGAAATTTAGCCAAAAATAATAGAAATTTCTTATAAAATTTCAAGTGTCTAATTATACAAGAAATTTTTAAGAAGTCTTATGTGCAAGAAAAAGATAATTAAATATCTTACACTCATAAAATTTTATGAGAAGAACCTTTATGGTAAAAAGTTATTATTTGAAAAAAAATTGCAAAACTCATAAAATAAATTAAATTTTGAAAAACCTATTTAATATGAATTTAATGAAAATATTTGAAGAATTTTAAAAATTATAAACTTAGAGAAATTCTGCCAAAAAAATTTATGAAGTCAATAACTCTGTATTTTTGAAATAAAAAAAATTCCAAAAATAAATCCAACTTCAGAAAAATAAATTAAATTTAATAACTTGCTCGAAAAATTAATTAATGAAAATAAGAAAGGTAAAAACTTGAATTTTGGAACTAGTTTCACTAAAAAAATTACAAGCAAAACACTCATGGTACAGTGAAAAGTTCAACATTAATTGATAAAATTGACAATTTGACACCTTGTGGTTTAAAATGCCAATATAGATTTTTTCTCGAATATTTTTTATTTTTCAAAGTGTATACTAGCATAAATACTACATGAGTATTGGTAAAAATAAATGACAGTAAACTTTCTAAATTTTACAAAACATTCTAGAAAAATTTTTAAAAATAAGAAATTTGACTATGATAACATTCGTAAAAATAAATTTCAAAATTTCAAAAGAATAAATTTAGAAACTAATGTTTTTACCTTAATATTTGTTTCTTTATTCAAGATCGACCTTTGAAATGGCCATTTTTATGTCACGTGCACATGCTGCCATTTAGGTATGATTGAAGAGGTCTTAAAAATGTTTAGTCCTCATGAAGGGGGTCAACTTGGTCTCGAATATTTTAGGACTCTTAAGGAAAAGGGCTCTGACAAAATTAGGTGTCTACAGCTACCCTCTTTGGCCATTGCTGAGGATCATGAACAAAGCAAAGACTAAATAGATATGATTTGTTCAGGTTGTGATATTTTTTTCACATATATACTAATTGCATTAGTTTTTTACCTAACCAACTACATTGGGCTTTCAGATTTTAAATGTCAATTTTGACCGGCTCATGGACATCAGCTACTCTTGAACTTGGTGCCAATTTCGACAAGGCCGTGGCTATCGTTTACTTTTAGCCTTAGTGCCAATTTTGATAGAGACTGAGCCATCAGCTACTCTTGGGCTTAGTGCCAATTTTGATAGGGACAGAGCCATCAATTACTCTTGGGCTTAGCGCCAATTTCGATTAAACTGGGGCCATCATCTACTTTTGGGCTTTTAAAAGCCTTTTCACCTACCTTACATAGGATCATGTGAAGAGGTCAGCCTTCTTCACCAACCCTACATGAGATTGCATAAAGAGGCCATTTTCTTAAAGCTTTCGAGACCTACCTTACACAATATCGAATGAAAAGGCTAGCCTTCTTGCCTACCTTACACAGGATCACATGAATGGGCCATCTTACTTAAAAACTTTGCCTACCCTTCATAGGATCAAATGAAATCGATTTAAATCCTACTTTACCTGCCTTTCATAGGATTAAATGAAGAGGACATCTTATTCCATTGGTTTCTAACCAAGTAAAGCTGAAAAATAAAAAAACTCTATCGATCTTTTTACTGAATTGGATGAAGTTGATTTAAATTTTACTTCATCTACCTTTCACAGGATCACATAAAAAAGATATCTTACTCCACCAGTTCCTAACCAAGTAAAACTAATAAATTTAAATCCTATTTCACCAATCTTTCATAAGATTGAATGAAGAAGATGGCTTATACAAAACATCACCTACCCTTTACAAGATCAAACAAAGAGGATATCTTACTCAAAATTCCACCTACCCTTCATAAGATCGAATGGAGTATACTTAAATCTCAATTCACCAACCTTTCACGGGATTAAATAAAGAGGATAACTTACTTAAAACTTCGCTTATCCTTCAAAGGATCAAATGAATAGACTTAAATCCTACTCCACCTAACTTTCACAAGATCAAATAAATAGTCTAACTTACTTAAACTTTACCTACCCTTTACAAGATAAAGCAAAGAGGATATCTTACTCAAAATATGCCTACCCTTCATAGGATTGAATGAAGTAAGCTTAAAGCCTACTTCACCCTACCTTTCATAAGATCGAATGAAGCAGACTTAAATCCTACTTCACCTCCCTTTCATGGGATCGAATGAAAAAGATAACTTACTTAATACTCTACCTACCTTTCATGGCATTGAACGAAAAAGATATCATACTTAAAAATTTGCATACCTTTCACAGGATTAAACAAGACTTAAATCCTACTGCACTATCTACCTTTCACAAGATCAAATGAAAATGACATATTACTAACAAATTTAAATCCTACTTCACCTACTTTTCATAGGATCGGATGAAGAGGACATATTACCATCAAACTTAAATTTTACTTCACCTATCTTTCACATGATCATATTAAGAGGACATATATTTCATAGATATTTACGGATTCCTATATATCGATGAGGCCTCATCAATTTGAGCCTCATCGTTACCAATTTTTTTCTTTTTAATGGCTTACCATTAAAAGTTAAAAGGGGATTTGATGTTTTGCCCCTCAAAATCCTTCTTCTAATCTTGATTTTAGAAATTTAGAAATTATTCATTTTTTTCTTAAAAGTCACTAAATATAAAATTAGTGTTTATCAATTCAAGGATATAACTTTATGCATTTGAATAAGGGTCAGCATTTTGGTGCTTAAAACATATTTAAATACTCTTATTAAAATTATGAAAAGTATTAAAGTTCATCTAAATTTTAGGATTTATAGAATGAGATCACCTTCCTATTCTAGTTTAAGAGAAGTTCATGTAAATACTCCTATTAAAAGATATGGAAGTAGTAAAATTTTCCAATATCAAGAATAATCGGCATGTCATCTTCATCTTTTAATGTTAAGGGTTTCTTGTGATTGATGATCATTATTCGAGACATCTTTGAATGAGATAAAAAATGAATTTAGAGGCATAAATAGGGTGAGACTGGTAGAATTTGTCTTGGAAAAAATGATATAATAAGGCCGAAGTTTATCAAGATCAAGTTTAGGTTCCTTTTATAGGAATTTCTTGATAGGCAAACAATCAAGTCATAAAATCCTTTTAATCTTCAAATACAATAGCCTAACAAGTGTAAACTAATGCTAATAAACACTAAGTCTTGAGAGGATAATTTAAAGGATCTTTGGTAAGCACCAATTTCTAAGGTTAGACACAAAAGTTCTAAAAGACTATCTTGAATTAAATTAATGTTTGGGCATTTGACTTAACCTTTTGTTGATGTCGTGAAATTTCCAAAGGTTTAGGATTATTTTTGGATTAGCATGGAATTTTTTTTTGTGGCTACCTTTGTCAGTTTGGGATCAATTCCAGAGCCTTTAAGTTTGTTTTAGACTTCCCTTTTTGCGTTTTCACTTATGAACTTCATTTTTTTAATTGATTGCCCTATCATATTCTTGAAGACGCAAAAATCATCCCAAAAGATGAATTCTTTTTGAGCTTTCTAAGAATGGCCTAATAGCTTAAATAGCTATGGTTGATCAAAATGAATGTACATATGTAATGTAAGCCATGGTTCAAGGTTCAAAAGGAAAAGATAAATAGACCCAAATCAAGTGTTTTAATGGCAATTGAATCATGGATCATTTCTCTTCAGAAGAATTCCCATCTGCATATCTTCCAAGACAAAACACATCTATATTTCTTCATCTGTTCTTGCTTTTCATTTTTTCTTGCTTCTCTTTATTTTTTTTCTTTCTCTTGCTTTCTTCATTCTTTATTCTGGAGAAACTTAAAATTTGAACATTCCTCATTCTTCACTTTGAATATTTGAACTTGAAATTTAAAATTTCTTTATTTTTTCACTTTGAATATTTAAACTTAAAATTTGAACTTTATTTATTTTTCACATTGAATATTTGAACTTAAAATCAAAACTTTCTTCAGTCTTCAAAATTTGACTTGTTTTTCTCATAACTTTGGAATGAATTTGTTCCTTTGATCTTAATTCTTTGCTTCACTTACCCCTTAATGTAAAAAGTGATCCTTGATTAGGGTTCTTAGAAGGAATAAATTATTGGCTTAAAGGGGATTACAAAGGGATAATTTTTTATATTTGCAAAAAGATAGAGAAAGATGGCCATTTTTCATTTCAAACAAAGCCATTTGAACTGGCAAGCATTTCACTAGGAAAAAAAGGTTATTTTTTTCGAAATCATTTTGAGTACTTTAGTAACATGATAAAGGCTTAAGGTATCCCTTTCAATATTATCAGCTTCATTGCCACCAACAAATCTTGGTTTTGGTTGAGCCTTTAAGAAAGAAGAATAGGCATAGAAAAATCCTAAATTTCATATCTTATTATCAAGCATTGTATTGAAAAGGTTTTACCCTGAGGAAAAGATATTTTTGGCTTATGTTTACTCTTATTCTTCTAGAATCAAGGATTTGGAAACGTGCCATGAAAATTATGGTAAAAGGTTATCCAAATGAGAGAAATCTAGACATTACTATTATTATTTCAATAGTTATCGAACTTTTAGTATCTTAATCTTTGAGGAGTATAACATGTTTTTCAGCCCTCAAGGAATCCAAAATGGAACATTTAGGTGTGAAAGGTCTATGGTTGAATGCCCAGGATAACCATATATAATTGGAAGTGAAGGATCCATATAAGAGAGTTTAATCTAATGGTGATCACCTATCAAAGAAAATTTTTTTGATGTTTTCATTACTCTAGATACTAGAAATCATTATTAACAAAATTCATGCTCCATGACAAAATACATACTATTTACAAACCAACACTTTTTTTTTTTCAAAATTCATAGTTTCTAAAAAGAAAGATACAAAATTTTAAATTTAAGATAAAATCTGCTCTTGTTTGGCATACTACCATAAGGTCGATGACCCTTAAACAATCATCTTTGATAAACTTCACCAACTTCTAAAATTTTGTCGGGTTAGTATTCTTGCCTATATTTTTGCTCTTCCTTCTAAGGAATCTTCTAAATGTATTTGTCTTTTCTTCTTATTAAGAACATATTTTCATAAGAACCTAAGCAACATAATAGACTAAATGTTGTTACAAAAGACCATATCTAGTTTCATGAAAGCAACTGGTAAATCCTTCTTGGTATCATGACCTTAAAGTATTCAACAATGATGGTAACTTTCATTTCCATATCATTACTAATCGCATGAATGGTCTAGTAGCAATGGGATGAACAATAAATTCAGAAGTATTAAATAGCCTTAAAGAAATTCGACAAAGAATGAACTTTATATGCCCCTTAGAGCAAAAATATTATAGTGAGACAATAATAGAGCTCAAAACTTGGAATTTTTCACCAAAAAAACTTTTTCAGGGTTTTAATTTTTCATAACCAGCCTCACCATGGAAAAGCTTTCTTAAAAATCTAATTGTAGACTAGCTAGTGGAACATCAAGAGATGTATTGAACTTTAAGTTTTCAAGCTTAGGAATTCCATAAGATGCATTATTATTCCTTGTCATCTCAATCATGCCTTGAGCATAACCATTAATGAGACTTGATTTTTTTACTAAATTCTTTATCAACTCGCTTCAAATTTTGATAGGAAATTTTAAAGAGCATATATTCCCTATCATGCTCTTTTTCTTTAGCCTTTAGATGGTATTAATGCATCGTTCAATTTGACATTTTAGGTTTACACACTTTTTTTTAGACTTTTATACAAAGCTATGATATTTTTCTAGGCCATTTGAACTCCATTTTTTATGGCAAGTTTAGTCTTTCTCATCTTATGCCAACGAACATGCTTTGCATTAGTACTATTTTGGTTTTGGATTTTGTGGTGCTTTTGCTAATTAGTAGTATAAGCTTTATTTGTTTGATGAAAAAAGTGGATACAACTTCCATCCTTTTTTGTAGCTGTTGAGGTTGCTAAGTGATGAAACTTCAGGGATAAGGACATAATGTGAATAAATTTCTTCGCTTATTTAACTTTTTATGGTTCTAGCTTTCGTCAATTATGACTCACTAATGGAATTACTTTCTCATCCCACATATACTACCTATTGCCTTTTGGTGAGCTATAGCGTCAACATGAAGATGGATTATGAGACTGATTCCTATTGAGTATTATAAGGTGGTTGCCTTTCATCTTCCACTCCCTTGGATCCCTTGTAGAAGTGTTGGTATGATACAAGACTATTTGTAAATTTCTTTGGTCATGGCTTTACTTTTGCACAGACCATTCTTTCTTGTCAAAGTTAGGAACTATCAATTCTTTTTGTGCAGCAGTTCTTATATCTACACCTTGTGAGGGAATATCAATTTTAATATGGATGCCTAGTGTTTATTAATTGCATATTTTGAAGACCCATTGGCTGTGTATATTAAATGTTAATAGATTGTTTTAATAGATTGTTTTTAGCTTATGCTCTTTCGAATTCCTGGCAAGAGTATGAATAGTACTTCTAGGTGTAAATGGACTTGCTTATCTTGAGTGGTTCCATCAAAGTTATAGTTTATGCTTGTATATCTTCCTATTGTGTAGTATTTTATATTTAGTGATTCACGTTACTTCACCTTAAAATGAAAAAAAAGAACTTAAATCAATTTGCATGACTATGTATTTATCTTGTCAACATTAATCTTTATTAGCATTCTTGTATGACTATCAACGAATGGTAAAATTACATAAATGAATGAATAAATGAATGAACAAATGTATGAATAAGTGAATGAATATGTGAATAAATAAGGCAGCATTTAATGAAATAAATTGGATGTAAGACAATTAGCTAAGTATCTGACATAAAGAACATTGTAAAGTGGGAATTTGAGGAGTTTGAATCATAATTCAATAGATTTGTTTCATTAACCAAAATTCTCTAATTTTTCCATTAATTATAGGCATACGTAGCCATATTTATAGGATTTAAAAGAAAAGTAATAGAAAAGATTACATTTGCAAGCACTTCATTTTCCTAATTGCGTTGTGCTTTTAAGGGATTTTTGCAAACCCTAATCATTAACTTTTTTTTCCATTTTTTTATTTCATTTTTTGACCATATAGTTATAAAACTCAGCAAGTAGCTCAAAAAAATTGTCTTCACGACCACCCTATTACTCTTCAGCATTTTAATACTTTTGTTTAAATGATGGAAGTTTAGTAGCGACATTTAACCTTTGTTTAACATGAATTACACTGGCATCAAGTAGATTCTAAACTTTACTTTTGAACTCATCAAATTTTTCTATGAAATGTCCCTGTAATCTTGCATGATATTCACAATGTGTATTAACATCATAACACTTAGTATAAAGGGGTTTATAAAGGGAAATGTATAGAGGAAAAATTAGTTGATCCTCAAGCAACATATAGTATAATCTTTTATAGGTCAATGGGAGCAAATTGAATGGTGTTTCCTCATTATGAATTACAGAAGATGATAGGATAACATAGGGAAGGCTAAAAGGATTAGAAGGCAAGGTAATCTACGTAGATGCAAAATTGGGCATCTTTACTCCTCTCATGTCTAGCAGTATGAGCAAGTGTTCTTTTGTCTCTTGAACCATGCCTCTTTCCTTTGACCTTCCCTTGTAAGCTTTTAACCTTTTTTATTAGTCCATCGAGTTGATTTTTCATTCCATGAATTTCTTTTTATACACTTCTTCGATGGACTTTAATTTGCTGATTCTTGTCTCTAGATTATTGTCTATGCCTTGATCCTTGATATACAATCAATTGAATGGATTAGTATATTATGGAAATTATGAATCCATAAGAATATAAGCAAATAAAATGTAAACCTTGCAAAAGTAAAAAAAAAATGCATGAATGAATTTACAAGTTTTCATGGGATATGGATGTCATGGCAAAAATTTAAAAAAAAATCTTTATAATATAACAAATCAATGCGAGAAATAAAACTAAAACTTATCATAGTAACATAATATATATTTATTAACATAAAGAAAATCAAATTATAAAGTAAAAGGTTAGAAGCATTCCCTTATTTATACCTAATTTGGTACCCTTTAAAAGTGGGTTGGCTCTAACTAGGTGAAGCCTCCATAATTCATTACATAAAGTTAAGTTAGACATCTAAATAGGTTCTTGAATGTTCCCCAAGTTCGGAAAGAATTGATGAGCTACCCTAATCCTTACCTATCATAGGTTTATGCTCGAAAGTGTTCAATTTGAATAAGAGTATGTTTCATGCTCATAATGAGGCTAACAGCTTGGGTAGGAACAAGAATTTACACTTGTTAGGTTTTTCGCTGGCTTAAACAAAGGCTAACACCTTAGAAGGTAGAGTTACTTCATCACCTCCTAAAATATTTTGTTAGCTTATGCCCTCTCCATATGGCTAGAGGAGAATCTAATCATATGCATGTGAATAGTATCTGTGACAAAAAAAATGAACCTTTTATGACTCGACTTTTTCAAAAATAATAAAAACCCTATCCTAAATGCCCCATAAAAATAATGCTCCAAAACAAACAAAAGGGTTAGTGAAAAAATATGAACACTATATACTAGAATTTCTATATAAATAGAAAAATATAATAGAAATTTTATTTTAAAAACACTAGGGATTATAGTTAAATAATGGTTGAAACTAAATAAACCAAAATTTATTGAACATGTGATTAATTTTAGGCCTGAATTTCTGACCTATCCCTAATAGAGTCGCCAAGCTATCACAACATGGCTAGGATACGAATCTTGACTAGCTTGACTTAAAAGGCGAGTGTATTTAGGGCTATATATCATTATTATTTTTCTTATTTCAGTTTTTGTGTTTGAGTAGTCAAGATAAATCACTTAGTCAACTTAACTCTTATTAGCCATTATGAAATGACTATTTATTTTGGAGTCACCACCAACCTATTTTGGCTTGGTAAGATTGGTCACCTATGGGAGTTTGTATTTTGACAGTTAAGAAACAGTAGAAAACTAACTTTAAGGTTTGCATTTGTACCAAAGATCATATAAAAGGGCCTGAGAGTCATTACAATCACGAGTAAGGATCAATCCCTCTTATGATGCTTGGTAATTGGTACCTTGTTAATCGTGTGTTAACTAAAATTTTGATTTTTATTTGATCTCAATATTCCATATTTAATTATAATTCCCATATATCAAAATAAAATTTTATGAAACAAATTCATTATTTTGGATGAGAAAATTGGGTTTTTAATACTTTTGAAAGTCATAATTTCTTTTGTACTGACCAAAGGACTGGAAGAATGTCAAAGGTTTAATCATTCTCTTTTGCACCCACCAGAGAGCTAGTAGAATACAAAAGGTTTTAAAAAATCAAAATATCTTTTGTACCCCGCTGAAGAGACAGAGACAAGAGGTTTTATCGTTCACTTTCACCCTAAGTAGAGAGTCGAAGGAATACAAAAGGTTTTAAAAATCAAAATATGCAATGTACTCGATTAGAGAGATAGAGGAATACAAAAGTTTTTATTTTATGAAAATTGAAAAATCCTAATTTTTTAGAAGGATATCTCATTATTAAAATAATCCATAGAATTCCTCTCATATTCTAGGAGAAATTTCACATACTACTTTAACTCAAAGACATTTCCTTAATTTTTAAAAAATTTTTATTTTATTAAAAATATTCATATTTGTCCTAAAACTCTGTTTCAATAATATGTACGAAACTAGACTCAAAGGACTCGAACATGGTTGACAAGACCAAAATGTCCTTTAGAGTATTTTAACATGGAAGTATCTAATAACCCTAAAAAACTCAATTTTAATTTAAATTACTAAAATGCCCCTAGGCATATATTCGACATGAAGGTATCTCGGTACCTCTAAAGGACTATAAAATGATCATAAAATATAAGCCTATCTCTAATGCTCACCTTCACTATGAAATAATCCTAGTGATTACACGTGATTTTGGTTCTAGGTAAATTGTTAAAATGTCCCTAAGTTTTACCTTTGACATATAAGTATCTGGATAAGCCTAAATAACCCAATATTATCAAGAAAGGATAAACCTATTCCTACTATGCACCTTTTGACATATAAGTATCCCGATGATGATATAAGACTTGGTTATAATGTAAATTACTAAAATGCTTCTAAGGTCTACCTTCAATGTAGAAGCATCCCGATAACCTTAAAAGGCTTGAAAATTATATGTATGATATTTTTGCCCTAAATTAGTAACTTAAACCTCAAAATTGACCTAAAATGCAAAATTTGCTAATAGGTCTCCAATTTTTTCAAAATTACATTTTAGTCCCAAAATGACTAAAATTGATAAAAATTCCTAACATGACCAAAAAACCTTAAATGGGTAATTTGGAGTGGGATAAGAGCATTTTAACCTTAAAATGCAAGGTTTTCCTAATGGAATCTAAACTTTGCTAACTTTGCAATTTGGTCCGTACATGCTCATAATTAAACATAAAGCACATCATAAAAAAACATGTAAGTCATGCTAAAAGTCAAAAAAGGCATTCGGCAAACCACCTACGGCCTTGAAGCAATTTTTAAATTTTCCAAATTAGTCCTCAAATTTTTTAAAATTGCAAAAAGACCTCAAAAATCTAAAAAATGCATTTTAACTAGACAAAATAGATAAAATACATAATTAAGTTTATATGAAAGTTTTAGCCAAGCATGGAAGGCTTAAAATAATATCTTTATTTTTACAATATAGTCTTTATATTTCCTATAATTAGAAAATAACACCAAAAACATAAAAAATTTACCGAATCACACTTGTACATAATTAGTCAAACTTGGAACTTTCTATACAAAGCTACAAAATATATTAAAATTTTTTAGTCCCTAGAACATTCAAAAATCATAAAATAATCAAAATCATCACAAAATAACCAATAAAATTGAATCCAAAGGCCATATAAGATTCAACCTTCACCAAGTCACATAATAAACAAAAATTCTCCAACATGATATTCATTTATCCTAATTCTACTAAGCTTAAATCAACATCATGATGCAAGAAATTATGAAAAATAAACATATAAACATGTTTTATTAACATATCAGGGTGAAAATGCCAAAGAAAATAATATCCAAATTAACATATATACATGACAAAATCAATATCATATCAACAAAAACATATTTGGAGAAAAACCAAGCTTTTGTTAAGAAAAAATCAAACATAACAATTAAATCAGAGAAAATAGTTTATAGCCACCATGCTTGCCTTTCAACATGGATCAAAATCTTTGAGCATCAGGATGATTTTGGCTCACCAAAATGAAGATTCATGCATAAAATGAACAAAAATTCATAATTTTACAAGAATAACCACCTTAAAAAGCTTTAAAATTTAGGAATTTTGGTGTTTGCGTAGTGTTTTTCTTACTTGGAAGCATTAGCCATTGAATGATAGCATCCTCTCTTTTTTTTTTTTACATTTAATTTTTTTAGTTTTTAATTTTTAATTTATTGAATAACAAGAAAAAATTAATTAAGGGGAGGTTTGGCCAAGAAGGAATGAAATCCTTGTTGGTCAAATTCGCCATTATTTTTTTAATTTTTTTGTTAATTTTTATTTTTTTTTACTTTTTAATTATTTTAGTTTTGGTAAGATTTAAATTAATTAATTTTTTCTTTTTCTAAGCTTAGTCAAAAGTCTAAAATGGTGACTCATGTAGGCTAAAGTTAGGGTTAATGATAATTAGGATAATATTAATTTAATATATAGTTAAAATATGACTAAATTGGTTAAGGAAAAATTAAATTCCTACCAAACTAGTTCATGTAACTAAATCAATAATTTTATAATTAAAATAAATATAAAAAAATTTTGAGAATGAAAAAAAAAAAATGAAACAAAAAGAGTCATAATATAAAAATAAATTAGAAGCGCTAAATTATAAAAAATTAAAAGTTATAAATTAACAAATTTATTTATGAATTTAAACATGTAAAAAGTCCAATTAAATATTCATATGAAAATTTTAGGTCCAGATGAAGTAATAAAAATTTTGGAGAGAGCAAAAATTATTGGGCTTTTTTGTGAAATTAAAATAGGCCTAATTGGGCCTTGTTAGAATAATCAAGAAATGGCCTTGTTGAAAATGAAATGGGCTTGATGGAAAATCAAAAATGGTTTCAAAAATCTTATTGGGCTCGTTGAGAAATAAATGAGCTTATTGGCTCATTAACAAAATTTGCCAATTTTAAGCCTATTATGAAAATTTGGCCTAAAATAATAAAAATAAAATAGTAAAATTTCCTTATAAAAGTTCCAAGTATTGAATTATAGAAGAAAATTTTAAAAGTCTTACGTGCAAGAAAAAGACAATTAAAAATCCCAAACTCATAAATTTTTATGAAAATCCATTTATAAAATAAAATTGTTATTTGAAAAAAAAATGCAAAACTCATAAAATAAATTAAACTTTCAAAAGCTGATTTAATATGAATTTAATGAAAATTTTTTAAGAATTTTAAAAGTTATAAACTCAGAAAAATCCAACCAAAAAATTTAAGGAGTAAAAACTCTGTATATTGGAAACAAAAAAATTTTAAAAATAAATCCAACTTCAGAAAAATAAGCTGAATTTAATACCTTGCTCAAAGCATTAACTAATGAAAATAATAAAGATAAAAACTTGAATTTGGAACTAGTTTCACCAAAAAAATTCATGTTTGAAACACTCTTGTATAGTAAAAAGTGCAAAATTAATTGATAAAATTGACAATTTGACACCTTATGGTATAAAATACTAATATGGATTTTTCTTGAATTTTTTTATTTTGTGGACTGCATATCAACATCAATTCTACATAAGTATTGTTAAAAATATACGACGAGCAACTTTTCAAATTTTAGAAAATATTCTTGAAAAATTCCTAGACTAAGAAATTTGACCGTGATAACATTTGTAGAAATAAATTGCAAAATTTTAATAGAATAAATTTAAAAGCTAATTTTTTACCTTAACATTCATCTTTTTATCCAAGATCGGCCCTTGAAATTGCACTTTTTCTATCACGTGCGCATGTAGCCATTTTGGTGTGATTGAAAATGTCTTGAAACATTTAGTCTTCATGAAAGGGGTCAACCCTACTAGGACAAGTGCCTGATTTTCTATCTTGGATATTCTAAGACTATCAGGAAAAAGGCCGAGATAAAATTAGGTGTCTACAGCTATTCTTCTTTGGTTGTTTTTAAGGATCAAGAATAGGGCAAAGACTAAATAGACATGATTTTGTTTAGGTCCTGATAAGCCTTTCTACGGAAAAGGGTTTTTTTTACATATATATACCAACTGCATTAGTATTTTACATAACAAAAATGCCAATTTTAACTAGGTTGTAGCCATCACCTATTCTTAGGCTTGGTGCCAGTTTGGACTAGGCTGAGGCCATAATCTACTTTTGGGTTTAGTGCTAATTTTGACAGGGATTGGACCATCAGCTACTCCTAGGTTTGTGCCAATTTCGATTAGACTAAGGCCACCATCTACTTTTGGGCTTTTAAAAGCTTTCTTTAGCTACCTTACATAGGATCACGTAAAAAGGTCAGCCTTCTTCACTACCCTTCACAGGACCGCATGAAGAGGCCATTTCTTAAAGCCTTTTTCACCTACCTTACATAAAATCAAATGAAGAGGACAACTTTTCTCACTTACATTGCATAGGATAGCATGGGGAGCCCATTTTACTCAAAAATTTTGCTTACCCTTTACAAGATCGAATAAAGTTAATTAAATCCTACTTTATCTACCCTATGTAAGATTAGATGAAGAGAACATCTTATTGCATTGGTTTTCAATCGCGTAAAGCTGACAAATAAAAACTCTACCGATCATTTTATTTAATATGATGAAGTTGATTTAAATCTTATTTTATCCACCTTTCATAGGATCGAATGAAGAGGATATTTTACTCTACTGGTTCTTGACCAAGTAAAGCTATTAAATTTAAATCCTACTTGACCTAGCTTTCACAAGATCGAATGAAGATGAGAACTTACTCAAAACTTTGCGTGCCTTTCATAAGATTAAGAAAAGGATATCTTACACAAAACTCTACCTACCTTGACAAGATTGAATGAAAAGGATATCTTACTCAAAACTTCACTTAACCTTCATGTGATCGAACGATGTAGGCTTAAATCCTATTTCACCTACCTTTCATGGGATTGAATGAAGAAGCCAACTTATTTAAAACTCCACTCCTTCACGGAATCAAACAAAAAGGATATCTTAGTTAAAACTCTGCTTACATTTCATGGGATTGAATGAAGTATAATTAAATCCTACTTCACCTACATTTCATACAATCAAATGAAGATGATAACTTACTAAAAACTCTATACCTTTCATAAGATTAAATGAATAGGACATTTTACTTAAAACTCCACCTACCTTTTACGGGATCGAATGAAGTAAACTTAAATCTTACTTCACTTACCTTCTATAGGATCACATGAATAGGATAACTTACTTAAAACTTAGCTTACTCTTTATGGGATCGAACGAAGATGATAACTTACTCAAAACTTCAACTACCCTTTATGGGATTGAACGAAAAAGGCATCTTACTCAAAACTCTACTTGTCTTTCATAGGATTGAAATAAAAATGATAACTCACTTAAAACTTCATCTACACTTAATGGTATCGAATGAAAAAGGATATCTTACTCAAAACTTTACCTACCCTTCACAAGATCAAACAAAGTAGACTTAAATCTTACTTCACCTACCTTTTCTCAAGATCAAATGAAGAGGACATATTATTGACAACCTTAAATCCTACTTCACTTACCTTTCACAAGATTAGATAAAAAGGACATAATACTAGCAAACTTAAATCCTACTTCACCTACCTTTCATAGGATTGGATGAAACACATATATTTTTCATATATCATAAGGATTCTTATATGTTCAACGAGGCCTCATCTGAGCCTTATCATTGCTAATTTTTTTCTTCTTGATTGCTTTCTATTGAAGGTTAAAAAAGGATTTGATGTTTTGCCTCTCGAAATCTTTTTTTAATCTTGATTTTTGAAAATTGGTAACTATTTAAATTTTCTAAAAAAGTCATTAAATATTAAATAAGTGTTTATCAATTTAAGGATACAACATTTGTAGTTGAATAAGGGTTAGCTTTGCACTACTCAAAGCATATTTAGATACTCCTATTAAAATAAGAAGTATTAATGTTCATCTGAATTCAAGATTTACCAAATGATATCACCTTCTTGTTGTAGCTTAAAAGAAGATCCACATAATCAAAAGTTATAGAAATTCGAAAATGATTTTAACTATGAATTTTCCAATATTAAGGATATTGGACATGTCATCTTCATGTTTTAATGTTAAGGGTTTCTTGTGATTGGTGATCACCATTCAAGACATCTTTGAAGGAGATGAAGAAATGAATTTAGAGGCATAAATAGGTTGAGACTAGTGGAATTTGCCTTGAAGAAAATGATATAACAAGGTCAACATTTATTAAGATCAAGTTCATATGGATATTCCTTTTATGGGAATTTCTTGAAAGGTAAACAATTAAGTCATAACATCCTTTTAATCTTTAAATACAATAGCCTGACAGGTGTTAAACTAATGCTCATAAACACTAAGTCTTAGAAGGATAATTTGGATGATCTTTGGTAAGCACTAATTTCTAAGGTTAGACACAAAAGTTCAGGCATTTGGTAAGCACTAAATGGTTACCTTGAATCAAATCAATGTTTAGGCATTTGACTCAACCTTTTGTTTATGTTATGAAATTTTTAGAGGTTTAGGATTATTTTTAGATTAGCATGGAATTATTTTTTTCTTAGCGGCTACCTTTGTCAATTTAGGATGAATTCCAAAGCCTTTAAGTTTGTACTAGAATGAATTTTCCAATATTAAGGATATTGGACATGTCATCTTCATGTTTTAATGTTAAGGGTTTCTTGTGATTGGTGATCACCATTCAAGACATCTTTGAAGGAGATGAAGAAATGAATTTAGAGGCATAAATAGGTTGAGACTAGTGGAATTTGCCTTGAAGAAAATGATATAACAAGGTCAACATTTATTAAGATCAAGTTCATATGGATATTCCTTTTATGGGAATTTCTTGAAAGGTAAACAATTAAGTCATAACATCCTTTTAATCTTTAAATACAATAGCCTGACAGGTGTTAAACTAATGCTCATAAACACTAAGTCTTAGAAGGATAATTTGGATGATCTTTGGTAAGCACTAATTTCTAAGGTTAGACACAAAAGTTCAGGCATTTGGTAAGCACTAAATGGTTACCTTGAATCAAATCAATGTTTAGGCATTTGACTCAACCTTTTGTTTATGTTATGAAATTTTTAGAGGTTTAGGATTATTTTTAGATTAGCATGGAATTGTTTTTTTTCTTAGCGGCTACCTTTGTCAATTTAGGATGAATTCCAAAGCCTTTAAGTTTGTACTAGACTACACTTTTTGGGCTTTCACTCTAAAACTTCATTTTAATTGATTGCCCCATCATATTCATAAGGACTCAAAAATCATTTGAAAATATGAATTCTTGATGAGCTTCCTAGGATGGCTTGACAACTCAAATAGCTATTTTTGATCAAAATGGATGTTTATAGATACATAACATAAGCCATGGTTCAGGGTTCAGCAAAAAAGGATAAATAAGCCGAAATCAAGTGTTTTGAGGGTCATTGAATCAAGGATCATTTCTCTTCAAAAGAATTCCCATCTATATACATATATTCCGAGACAAAACACATATATATTTCTTCACTTGTTCTTACTTTTCATTTTTCCTTACTTATATTTATGTATTTCTTTCTCTTATTTTATTCACTCTTTGGTTTGAAGAAACTTGAAATTTCACTTGAAATTTGAACTTTTTATATTTTTCATTTTGAATATTTGAACTTAAAATTTCAACTTTCTTTACTTGTCGCTTTAAATATTTAAGCTTGAAATTTGAACTTTCTTAAGTCATTAAAATTTGCCTTATGATATCTGACCTATTTTTCTGACCTATTTTTCTCGTAACTTTAGAATGAAATTTGCTCCTTCTAATCTTGAAGCTTCACTTTACCTACCCTTAGTATGGAGGGTGATTCTTGATTAGGGTTTGTAGAAGGAATAAATAATCAGGCTCAAAGGGACTACAAAGGGATAATTTTTTATATTTGCAAAAGGATAGAGAAAAATGGGCATCTGCCATTTTGAACAAAGCCATTTGATCTGGCAAGCATTCCACTAGGAAAAAAGGTCATTTTCTTTTTGAAATCATTTTGAGTACCTCAATAACATAATGTTGCACTCAATTTTTAAAGGCTTAAGGTATTCTTCTCAACAGTATCAGCTTCATAGCCGCCACAAATCTTGGTTTTGGTTGAGCCTCTAAGAAAGAAATAGAATTGACATGGAAAAATCTTGAATTTCACATTTTATTTATTGAGCATTGGATTAAAATGATTTTATCCAAAGGAAAAGGTGTTTTTGGCTTATGTTTACTATTATTCTTCCAGAATCAAAGATTTGGAGAAGTGTCATGGAAATTATGGTAAAAAGCTATCCAAATGAGGGTAATCTCAAAATTACTATCATTATTTCAATAAATGTCGAATTATCGATATTTGAATCTTTTGGGAGCATAACATGTTTGTTCAACCTCAAGGAATCCAAAATAGAACATTTAGGTGTGAAAAGTCTATGGTTGAAAGCCTGAGATAATTACATATAAATACAAGTGAAAGATCCATCTAAGAGAGTTTAATCTAATGGTGATCACCTATCAAAGAAAAATTTTCAATGTTCTCATTACCCTAGATACTGGAAATCATTATTAACAAAATTTTCATGACAAAATACATATTATTTATAAACAAAATCTATTTCAAAATTCATAATTTCTAAAAGAAAATATACAAAATTTTAAAGTTAAAATGGAATCTGCCCTTGTTTGGCATACTACCATAAGATTGATAACCCTTAAACTAATAATCTTTAATAAACATTCAACAACTTCTAGAATTTCATTGGGTCAACATTCTTAAGGGCTTATATTTTTGCTGTTCCTTCTAAGAAACTTCTAAGGGGATTTATCTTTTCCTCTTATCAGAACATGTTTTGACATAAACCTAAGCAATAGATTGGACCGAATGTTGTTACAAAAGATCATATGCTGGTTCTATGAAAGCAATAGATAAATTTTTATTGGTATCATGACCTCGAAGTATTCAACAACCAGGGCAGTTTTCATTTTCATGTCGTAACAAATTGCATCACTAGTCTAGCGATAGTGGGATGAACAATAAATTCAGAAGCATAAAAAAGTCTTGAAAAAATTGATAAATAACAAATGCTATATGCCCTTCAGAGTAAAATAATTGTAGAGTTTTCGATTGAATCCTCTCGAGTTTCAAACATCAAAATTCATCCAATATTATTGTTTGATTCACATTAAATTAGTTTTGGAAAATTCATTTATTTTCATGAGTTTTGAATTTTTTTCTTGAAATTTTTTGTTTTTGAAATATAGAGTTTTCTACTCCGTAAATGTTTTTAGGGTGATTTGTCTTGGTCTATGATTTTCAAAAATTCATTAAATATTATTATTTGATTCATCTTAATTCAGTTTTCAAAAATTCATTCAATTTCATGAGTTTTGAATTTTTTTTTGAAATTCCTCTGTTTCTCAAATACAGAGTTTTCTACTCCGTAAATGATTTTGGGATGATTTTTCTTGGTTTATGATTTTTAAAATTCATCAAATATTATTATTTGATTCACCTTAATTCCATTTTCAAAAATTCATTCATTTTGAATTTTTTCTTGAAATTCTCATGTTTTTGAAATACGGAGTTTTTTACTTCGTAAATGTTTTCAAGGTGCTTTTTCTTGGTTTATGATTTTTAAAATTCATAAAATATTATTATTTGATTCACCTTAATTCAGTTTTCAAAAATTAATTCATTTTCATTTATTTTGATTTTTTTCTTAAACTTCCCCCGTTTTCAAAAAATCGAGTTTTTTTATTCCAAAATGTTTTCGGGGGAATTTTCTCCGGTTTAAAATTTTTAAAATTCATCTAATATTGTCATTTAACTCCCATTAAAATAGTTTTGAAAATTTTAATTTATTTCATGGGTTTTGAATTTTTTTCATATATGTCAATTTTTCATAAAATTTTATGAGTTTTTAACTTCCAATCAGGATCTTTTGCACCATTTCATTTCTAAAATTTTTTCTATGATCAATTAACATTAATTCAAATTTTATTTTGATTTTTGAATATTTTATTTTATTTTATTTTATTTACTTTTTCCAACTAGTTACATGCTAACTAGCTTGTTTTCTTATCCAATTACTTTCTAATCAAGTTGGTTACATCCCAATTATCGATTACATGAGCTGATCAACTTCATCATGAGCTTGATAATATAGTGACTTGTAAGAAAAGATAACAAGAGCATGGGCTTATGATATAACACTTATTATTTCCAATTTAACAAGCCAACTTCACATAAAAAAAAGACAAAAAAAAAAAAGAAGAAATTAGTGGCCATTTAGCCACTCCAATTTGGGACAGCAATATTGCCACCCCTTCCTCTATAAAATGAGGATTTTTTTCTTCATATGTGGTTTTTTTTTGGGCGAGAGAAAAAAAAAAGAAAAAGAGAGCTTGGAACAAAAAAAAACACTTAGTTTTTCAAGTTTTCCTTTAGGGTATCACACTTGTCTTTTCTCTTTTTCATTTTGATTCATTTTCATCCTCATTCTTAAGCCAAAATCATGTTAAGGC